>DWON01001165.1:0-26024 GCA_018251015.1 Phocides pigmalion okeechobee | reverse complement strand
GACATCATGTAATAAGATATATCATATATACGATTTTAAACTGATATTGTCGCGGAATCCACATCGCGCTCACGGCGAAAACCACGAGCCACGCAACTGGTTCCAAATATCGGCAATTAAAAATCAAAAATCAAAAATCGTTAATCGTGAGTACCCGTTATATATCATATAGTTTGTAACGTACAGGCCCCAGTATATTTTCCTATGTTTAAAAAATTTCGAAGTTATAGCGACAGCATCTAAAGCTACTCCATTGATTTGTTTTATACAAAAAAGTAAAAATAACATTACTTTGTATTAATTACTTAAATTCATGAATAGTTAAATTATACATGCATTAAAGAAATGTCATTTATATAAAAAAACCTACGAAACAATACCCTTCCTCCATTTTAAAAGTTGGTCAAATATCACCTTTGGAGAGCTTATTTTCCTTCAAAATTAGCGCTCACATTCCTGAGACTTATAATACCACGCAGTATAAATATAACGCAATACATGTCTATCCCAGTCATCTCCCAGATATTCCCGCAAACAAAACAAACACAATTTCTGGAGCGAACAGGCAGGAGGTGGTTGCCATGACAACCGGCGCAGATGGCTATTTCCGTCCAAGCGCTTTGATCTCGCAACAGAATTCCACTGGCGCATATTTCGACATTTAATGCACATTTAGATCGAGGATCGGGTCAATTGTACGTCGAGTTTAGTATTGGAGCAATTGTACTTACTACCGTCTTTTAAAACTATTATGTATCGGAGCCGTTATGTTTACGTTGGCTGCAGTGATTGAACAGAACGTATGATTTGCTATTCCTTTAAAAAAAAAGAAAGAAAAAAGTGTAATGCTTAATTTTAATTACACTGGATATTCATGTAATACCAATTGGTTTGAATTGTCTTCCAAAAGGTCAATATTGTCTTAATAATAAGCCTGGTCGGGAGATAACAGTAAGACACTAATTTGATCACTTAAAAATTATTACAGATTGTCATTAAATTAACGTTCATATTAAATCTCTTCATAGTGTACAACAATGTCGCCTTTCGTCTGTAGGTTTAAATCTTTTAAACTACGCAACGAATTTTAATGCACTTCTCATCAATAGACCGAGTGATTTAAGAGGAAGATTTATGTGTATGTTATATGCATTTTGTATCGAAGAAATCGAGAAAACATTTTACAAACTAGAAAAGCCACGAATTTCAAAGATTTGTAACATTTCTGCGTAGTAACAATTCAAAAATTGATTCTTGCCTCCTTATGGTCAATGAAACATCTAAGTTTTCAATTCAAAAGTAACTAAACTAAACTCAAATTATCTCAACTAGTAACTCAAAACTAAGTCAATGATGGTGGTACTAATTAACTAAGAGACTATTGGTGTCTAGCAATAAGACAGTAATAATGATGATGATGACATTTACATATGACATAATTGAGAGCCCGCAAACTACGCGAATGACCTGCGATTAATCTTTGATATTTTTCACGAACTTTCTAGCTCTAACGACCAAGAGAATATAAATGAGTGGAAACATGCCTCTATGCTATATTTCTAACATAATGAACGACTCGTTTTGTGCATCTCGACTTGACCTAAATTAAAGTTTTTGTGGAGAATTCTTATCGTATTTGTGAAGATTTGTGCGATATCGCTTGTAATTTGAGTCACAGTGCTACAAAAATAATTTATGCTGCGGTATCACGACATCACATAGAATATAAAAGAAGGAACTAGAATCTATTTAATATTTAGATAATTTGAAAAGTTTTGTATTTTATATAGGTCTAATAGGGCATTTCCAATTTGTCAGTTACAATATTTTACAATCTATAATCCTTGGCTAAGAATATCTTGCGTAGATTTAAACGGTTGGTTTTGTAAAGTAGTAAAGTATGGTTTAATTTAGGATCGAAGTATGTCAAACTAACTAAACTAAATCAAACACATTTTAATGTATATCCCGAGAAAATTATGGATACACACACAAGCGTATTCACCACTGAAGATTAAAATATCCGTATTTGAAGTGACTTAAAAGTCTAAGAATATATTTAGAATATTTGCTATTGTGATCTTAGGTCTAGAACGGTTTCTATAGATGTTTTGACATTTAAATTATATGTAATTTGTAGTACCGAAGGTTTCCGACATCTATTGAAGCAAGTCACATATGTAAGTGCTAATAAGGAAATGACTATTGGACGGCAGCCGATCAAAACGAGTATGCATTGACAAAGTAGGGCTATGATATTTAAACGAAAATATCATTTTTTTATGCGAGAATAGTAGCAAGCCAGTATGCAGGTCGCCTAACGCTTACGGTGTCTCCTGTTCGTCGTAAGAGACGACTAATAGGAGACTTCCGGGTTCGGTAGTGACGACAGTAGGAGTTCGAGCAGTTCCGATGTAGCAAACCCCGGGAAGGACGTAGATGAGTGTGGTCCCAGACTGACGAAGGCAAAGATCGGTGCCTGAGAAGCTAGGGAAGGTCCTTCGAAGTGTGATCGATTGGGGCGTCGTGCTAGTCACCAGTAGCGTTAGTTTGAATATCGTGGTGTCTACAAGCACAAAGGGAGGCAACCGTGGGGTTTTCAGTGGATCGAAATCCCACATAACCTCCAATAACTTCCAGAACGCCGGGTATCTTTGAAAAGTCTTTTTCACGAGAAAAAAAGGATGACGTAATGTTAAATAGTCATTGCAACCCTCATGACTAATTAACAATACATATATGTATTGTATTTAACATTAGGTTGTATGTTACGTAGATGACGAAAACCTGAAAAAGTTTCCTGATCACACATAGTTTCCTGAAAATGGACTAAATTCCTACCTAACACTGAAGAAATTCATACGTTAGATGCATTGCTACTTTTAAGATATAAAATGGCCGCTTCGTTAAAGTGCAAACAAAGGTAACTCTCCAACAGAAACACAACAGTCGTTTTATGGCGGCAGATTACAAGGGCACTGTTGGTACCTTCACAGTCGAATTACCAGTTTTATTTGATAATAAAATATATATGTATATATGTATATGTTTCGTTGATTCTTCCGTGTTTAAATTTTTATTTTCTTTTTTGACGAATAAGCGAAAGCTATATTTGAAACCGAAATAAATTGCCGTGTTGCAAGACAACCCTAAAATATGGCACCGGATGGCAGCGAATGAATATGCATAAACTCCAAGAATTTCGTCCGTCCGTCTGTCTGTTTCTGATATAGAATAGCTATTTTTGGCCACTTTTATGTAAACTGACGACCATAAGCCTTTGATGAATTTTATCTTTATTTATTAAACGACACGTACATTTTATTTTTTTTACTTTGTGAGAATGTTAACATTAATTGTCTATCTCTATTGTTGAGGACTAAGAAACTCTTCTCATTTCTACATATATGAGCGCACTTTTGTACTGAATTGCAAGAATTCTTCACGTTACAAATACTAGCAGCGGTGGTACCTTCCCGTTGAACTAAACAGGTTATGCCATATTTCAAACTATCATTTATTAATTTATTATATTAATTCTTACTGTAAACTAATCTAACCTTCACTATTTAAATGGAGTCTGTGCCCATATCATGGTGCCAAAAAGGCTGGCTGCATTCCCGTGCTGAATAGCACATCTTCGAAAGAAATAGATATAGTAGCTGTAGTAGTTACTAAAGTTTCTATTTAGTTGCGGCTTCGAAACCCTAAAATGGAGTTCAGTATCGTACGAACAGTTTCTATGACGTCAGCATAAACTATCGCATCGAACAATGGTCTTGGCATCACAAAACAGAGCTTACCTATTGTCAGAGACGATCGCATGCGTGCAGACTTATATGTATTGTATTTTATCAGCTGCCTTTGTGTTTAGAAAGACGGGCACATGATAGCACGCACTATTGATTTGCAGTTTTTTTATACGTCAGAGTCGCGAACGAACGATTAACAATACTGTCTTTATAATAAGGGGAAACGGGTCCCATGCTTCCAATTGCCAATGCAATGTAAGAAGTTTGAATATTTTAAGGATTATTGGATTAATATTATTGTATTTTTAATACTAAAGTGAATTAATTAATAAAAAAAAAACTAATAATGAGGGTTTTATTTTTAATTTTCCTTTACCAAAGAGTCCAAATTCATGAATATCGACGGACCAAGATATTCTCTGACGGCCTTGAGTGTAAGTTACTTCACGTTAAGTGTGCGCTACAGTCTATAGAGATACAGATCCAAATTGAAACAAGGGTTACATTCTGAGGTCATATGCAGCACCACCATCTGGGAACTCATTTCATATAGGTTAGAGAGGCTTAATTGTCACCTACATTTACACGCAAGACTATCATCTTACCGCTGAAGTCCCTAGAAACAATAACGTTATACATAAAAGTGGCCAAAAACAGCTATTCTATATCAGTATGCGGTTGGAAGTAGATATTTATGGATGGAGCGAATATTCAACATGGTAGCCTGCACGTTCGTTTGATACTCTTACAACAAAATAAGATCCATTTCTACAGAGCTAGGCCAAGACCACAAATCATGCAATTGGTTGGAAATATCGGCAATGAAAAATAAAAAATCGTGAGTACCCGGTACGTAGTAAAAATTCCGCGATGTTATTCGTTTAAAAACTGATCCCCCATTCTATTCCGGAGAACAAAAACAGAATTATTCCGACGCGTGTATGTGAAAACATTGAAATGTTATACATGCAAATATATCCATAATTACACATATTCGTGACGCACGAATCGTAACAGACTCTTTATTATCTAAGAACTTCGTATTATTAAAATTTCACAGCTGAGTTTGAACTGAAAATCTTACTTTGAACAGTTACAAAATTCGATTTTCAACTAAAATTATCGCGGAATGTATATATGTACACATTTTACTATATATCGGGTACTCACGATTAACTCTGGGATTAATTTTAGGTACAAGGTTTCTTAAAGTTTGTAAATATAGTTCGACCGGGGAGGAACCCCGGCAGCCCTCATAATCCGCCATAATGCGTTATTGTGTTACAGTTGGAGAGGTGCGATTGCCGACTACACTTTGAAGCGAGGCGAACATCTTAGTCCTCAGGAGTAGCAACGCATCTACGTTCGAGCTTAGATAGGATTTTGGTCTTGTTTGTGGTTGTACGTGGATGTCTATGGGCTGCGACTACTTAACATAAGACGGTTTGCTGCTCGTCTCACATAATAAAAAACTCTTTCATTGTCGATATTCCGACAAAGTAACTTGGCTCTTGGACAGAGTGGTTTTGAGTTTAACCGTGACCACGAACCAACTAGTTCGAAATATCGGCAATTAAAAAGTTAATCATAAGTGCCCGTTACATAGTAAAACTTTTATTAAATGCTATCTTGTCGACTGTTTGTATTGACAAATCTGTAACTGAAACGCCAACCTCAAAACCTAGTTACTACTTTTTTTAAATCTTAAAACTAATTACAATAAAAGTCTAACCTAAACAATCTAAAGGGAGTCCGTGCCCATGCGGCATGATCCCAAGAACCATACCTACATTCCCGTGTTGAGTAGCAATCGCAATTCTCTGCGCGAGATATGAACTCTCTCGTCACAGGCGGCGTCGATCAACCGTGGATCTATTTACTACTTGCTGATACTTCGTTAGCGCATATAAAAAAGTAAAATAATATCTTCGAAACCCACTAGATATTTAACATATGGTAAATGGGCGTCTACATACAATCTTAATCAATTCTGAAGACCTAGTGAGATCCTACGTAGATGCGTTGCTATTTTTGAAGACTAAGATTACTCGCTTGTTTGTGTAACTGGTAACCATACCTGTCCGAAACACAAAAGTTGCTTCACGATGGGTTATAATACCGGGGTACCTTCCCGGTGGAACTCAACCACTTTTATATAACATTATTACGAATATTAAGAGATATAAGTTAATTCGACATTTACAACTTAAAATTAATCAAACTTTAAAACCATGTCAAATCTTAATGACGACTTCCTATGAATAAGCAGCCTTCAAATTTACGTCTATTTCCCAATGAATTCGCAATATATAGGTATTTTATGCGAATTGCCGAAATGATTCAATCTGTGCGATAGAGATAATAAAATGTTTACGATACAAATAAATTCCGGACTGATATGATATTAACATTGGTATAATATATATATTATATTGATATTGATATTGTTATACATAATGTTAATATCCAGCTATACTTTAAAGCGAGGCGACCATCTTAGTGCTCAGGAGTAGCAACGCATCTACGTTCGAGCACAGATAGGATTTAGGTCGTGTTTGTGGTTGTACGTGGAAGTCTATGGATTGCGACTACTTCACATCAGGTGGTTTGTATGCTCGTTGAATAAGTTGAATAAGTGTCATTTACTTATAATAGGCACGAGTAATGAGTCATTTTGACTTAGTTTAAATTATTATAGGTTTTATTCCTTTAACCGTTGATATTATTAGAGCTTCCGCGCTATTGTAAGACCATTCAAAAAGATAACAAAATGCGTTTCATAAATCCGTGTTTCAAACTTTGCAAATAATATAAAAGTGGTAGAGCCGTTAGAGCTCGCTCGGAGCGGCACCACCGCCATCCTCATAACCTGCCGTAAAGCAAAATGATCTTGTTGTATTGCATTTCAGTTGGGGAAGTGTGGTTGCCGGATACACATTATTGAAGGCGACCATCTTAGTCCTCAAGAGTAGGAACGCATCCGCGTCCATGCTTAAATAGAACTACTGTTCTATTTCAGATTGGATGTGGTTGTCCATGGGCTGTAGTGACCATTTAACATCAGGCGGCCTGCATGTCCGTTTCTTACTCTTTCATAATAAAAAAAAACCTGGATCAGGCTAGATATTCTCGGCCTAAGAAGCAAGTGCGTTGATGTCAATGACCTGCTTGCATTACTTATTGGTTGGTCAATAAGCGTGTCGACTTATTAACCAGTAATCCGATTCTGCAGATCTGCGGAATGCACTTCAATTTCGTAATTGTAAAATGTTGATGTAATAATTAGGTTTGGTAACATTGCAAGGTGATTGAACTTGGGCTGGAGGTACCACCTCACCCATTTTTAATGTGAAGTGGAAGTGAAGTTTGGATGTCTACCGATCCAGATGGCCAGATGTGGTTGTCACTTATGTTTGAGGCGACTGTTTTAGTCTACAAAGTTACCGGCTACTTTGATTATCATAAGGTGTCTCCAGTTACATATAAAGTTGGTTTCAGATGACCATGGTCTCCTGAAACCAACCATCACACGCAAGGGCGAGATAATGCGAACACAAAGACCCAGAACGGTATTTAAATTTAGCATTGAAGTTGTGGTAAAGACAGTCTTTCCAATTTAGTCCTCAATTAGTAACGCATCTACGGTAAGATTCAAGCTATCTCTTTTATTTGGAGTTCTACAGTGGGTAAAATACCAAAGGGACACCACTTCTGTCGAAATTTAAATAGAGGTATATAATCGTATTATATATTAAGAATGACCTTTGCTATAGACAATGTAATTGTAGAACCCTATCAATATGACTATAACCCTTTGCCCGTGCGATGAGTCATTTCTTTAAAATAGATAGCGAAGTACACACACATGTATAGCCAAGTGACGTGGGGCAACGAACTCGCAAAAACGCTAGTCGTGATCAAATAACATAAAGAAAATAACAACAACATGAATGCATTTAAGACATGAATACTTTTATTGTAACATGTTTTGGACGTTCAACTTGACATGCTTTGTGGCAACGCATAAATAATCTACTGAATACTGATCGAGGTCTTAGCCCAAACGTCTCTCTATAAGTTCGAACCCTAAAATCCCTACATTTTCAAAGTACAACCTTCTATCATATAATATCGATGTTTAAAATCAACTTTTAAGTTTTTTAAATGGAATACTTATAACAGAACAGAATTATGATTTATATACGTAAAGCTAACGACATATCACGTGATCTATCGCAATGAATGTCCGATTGGAGGCAAGTATTTCAAATTTTCTATTCAACCAATCATATTGGTAATCCTAGTAATTGGCTGTATGTTACTAAAGTAAGAAATGTTATTCTGTTTGTAAAGGGCTGTGGATTTTGTAAATAAATAAAATAAAATAAAAATAAAATATTGGGTTGTCGTGTTATATATCAACTAACACTTCGGCAAATGTGATTAGCGTTACCATTTCTACAAACTTTAACATATTTTTTTTAAGTATTTCCATCAGATTCCACATCGATTGTCGTAGGACAAAATAAATTTGATACGTCAAAGAAAAAATAAAAATACTGGCCACCAATTGTTACTCGTTACGCTAAACTACGTGGCATTTTATTTGATTATGTGTATAATTCAGAATAACGTCACGCTTTTTGGAGAGAAGTTTTTTTATTTAATTAAATCACACCAACAGTAACACACAATTCTTTTTTAAGTTATTACATACAGTAATTTAGACTAGTATGTATGCCAATTTTATAGGCGTGTAACTAACTTAACACTAGATATAATATTATTATACTAATGAAGACTCATATTTACAATGATGAAAATCTTAAAACTAATTAAAATAAAAACCTAACCTAAACAATAAAGGGAGTCCGTGCTCATGTGGCATGACTCCAAGAACAGTAGCTGCATTCCCGCGCAATCGCAATTCTCTGCGCGAGATATGAGCCAGCCCTCTTGTCATCAGCAGCGTCGATCAAACGCGGAAAAAGTTGATTATAACTATATATTATAAGAGAACTTTTCCGTTTTCAATGAAAATATGTGGTTGCTGGTTAACTCACAAATGACCAGTATTCAGGTGGAGCCATGTATATTATCAATTTCAGGTGTAACTTCCCTTTTATAAAGATTTGGTGACAGAAGTTCATTTGCGTCAGTGACCACTTCCTATACTAGACTTGACAAAGCAATAGCCAATGCTCATTTGTTATTGCTATGCTCGAGAGAAAAAGGTGTCGGCGTCGTACCGTTTTAAGATAAATCATCAACAGTGAACCAGTCCGTTACACATGACTCGCGTATTAGCGCCTTAGTACGATCACTACTAGCTACTTTGAAATTGTAACAAAAACCAGCCGATGACGTAATCTAACACTTAGTTTTTTTATTAAGGAAGAGTAAGAAACGGGCATGCAGGCCACCTGATGTTAATTGGTCACTGCAGCCCATGGACAACCACGTCCCATCTCAAATAGAACGGAAATTCTATTTAAGGATGGACACGGACGCGTTCCTACTCTCGAGGACTAAGATGGTCGCCTCCAATAATGTGTATCCGGGAACCACACCTCCCC
This sequence comes from Phocides pigmalion okeechobee, assembly GCA_018251015.1. Classification (NCBI taxonomy): domain Eukaryota; kingdom Metazoa; phylum Arthropoda; class Insecta; order Lepidoptera; family Hesperiidae; genus Phocides; species Phocides pigmalion. The sequence continues at coordinate 16,696 of DWON01001165.1, read as the reverse complement.
AACCGAAACACAATACATGAAAAACGTGTTGCTTTACGGCGGGTTATGAGGGTGGCGGTGGTGCCGCCCCGGGCGAACTCTAACGGCTGTACCACCTTTTAAAAAGCGTGCGTTAAAAGGTTTTGTAATGTGTACAAGCGTATAGAGCGCAATACAGAGAAAACTGACAAAACTTGGAGGAGGTCTTTACTCATAGAGGGGTTCTTGCGAGATAACTACACAAATATAAATAATGAACCACATTTTAAGTAACTAAATACTTTTGTTTAAAAATGTTAAAAATAAAAAAAGTCAACTTTCTGCACGAAATAAATTGCTTTTTATTTTATTAAAGCGTATAAGCTACAGCGCTTACAGTTCACCTGTGATTTGCCATTCGTGTGTACTTAGCTATTATTACTTGAGGTTTGGGTGTTAGTAGTAGTCCTTTACTGCGATGAGCTAGAGGTATTGTAACCGATCTTTCATTTTAATAATATAGAATATTGTAGAAAAACATACTTAATTTATTATTAAGCTGAATTACGAGGAATATATTCCAAAACGGGTTGTAAACTGGATTAAAGATAATGTCTGGTAGAAATATGGATACAGATTTATTGTACAATTAAGTACTTAATAAATTTCCTTAGTATTATAAAAGTATTTACTAATTGTCAGTAAAATAGTAGCAAAATTAATATTTTTACAAGAAATAATATTTGATGAAGCTAATTAGCCTCTTCACAATTATAATTTAAAAAAGTAATAAACAAGAAAATAGATCTACGAACGACGTGACGGAAAAAATCAACGGAACTAAATTTGAATGTCTTTCATAAATGTAATGTTACGATTTAGAAGAATAAGATTTGTCCTGCCAAGGAAAGAATTCCATCTTTGGTTCTATTTTCAACGAACAAAGTAAACTAAAGCCGGAAGTTTCGTGAAGAAAATGGTTAAAAATACAATTTACGTGTTAAAGGAAACTGTTGACATAACAAGTAATCTAATTGCGTAATATTGTTGCCCAGATCGTCTTAACAAATACAGTTAATCAAAAAACAACCTACTGCATATATCTTCTATTGGCGTCTCCTGTTTTCTCCCTTTGGGAATGGTAATCTTTGAAATTCCTGTATATATTTCTAAATAATAATGTAAACTTGGCACTAATAAAAACATCAACCTTTATTTTTCTACTACTAACGTGTTTTTCAAATTTAAATGTGACCAAACGTACCTAAACAAAAAAAAATCGTTTTCCAAATCAGTCAGTAAATAACGGAGTTAATAATTAAATTGAAAACAACTAAATTGAAAATCTCCTACCTTTTTGGAAGTCTGTTAAAAACATAGTTTACCTACATATAAGTGACGCAACCAATAGCTTAGATAATATGCCAGACGATTTAAAATTAATTGTGAATTATAATCGTATAAATAAATGGGTACTTATCGCAAATTACTCACTACTACAGTATACAGAAACAAATATTTATACTAAATGCCACCTGAAAAGTAATGGCTTTTTACGTCCGTAAATTTTCAATTTCATTTAAAATGTTGAAAAAGGGGTACCAAGTTGAAACTTTCAAAACACTGGACCATTTGTTTATAATTTAGTTTAGTTAAGGATTATGTGACAATTTGTCAAATACAAGTTTGTTTACCTTTTTATTAATTTGGATTGAAACAGAGCATAGATATATTTATTTATCAGAGAGGAAAAAATTCAATTCAATCAAAACAAATCTCTAAAAAGCTAATTAACATATAGATGATGAGATCATTTGCATGGCAATTTCTAATTAAAAGATGTGCAATTTATGACATAACTAAAATTGCACACAAAATTCTTGATAATCTTATCAATGCGAAAAGTAATATAAGTGTTATAGTTTATGTGTTTGAGTGGTTATTACCATTTAACTCATTGAGGCTGGGTTGTATGAAAAAGGGCAGGCGGCTAGTTTGTTTCCTAACGTAATTTACAACTAGTATTTATTTTATTTCGAAATAATATGAATTAGAATCCAAAAATCGCGCGACGTTGCGTATAATATTCAAGTAAATAAGTAAATAAGTCTGTTTTTAAACATATCAAAATTAATTACAAATTTGTAAAAAGCCACTGGACATTCAAAAATAGTACTGAACTGAATGAAAGCTATTTCAATTTGAATTTATTCATGTTACTTGAGTCAAACGTATCGAAAACGGTGAATGACACGCGATGTAAATCATATTCATAGTGGAATCGACCGCTGTTATTTTACTGCATATTCATGAAAATAGAAATTAACAAGGTGAGAGCTTGAGACATACGTCGACAACTGCAGGAAATGGATTAAAGTCATATAGTAGTCAAACAAGTTCAAAAGAAGACACAAGTAACGGAATCGCGACCGCAACATGCTTTCCCATTATACTCATGCCAAATTAATGTAGTTCAGTCGCCATTTCATTAGAACACGAGTCGAAGCAACTTAAACTTAAAGTTAGGGGAAGTTCTTTGATACAACAGATACCAAAAAAATCAATATACTTACGTATAAAACTTTAAATCCTCGACAACTTTTGGACACACACTTCGAAATTTGAATAAAGAAACACAGATTTTAGTGTCGACACCAATGTCTGGACGGTCACAGTCTAGTTTAACTGAAAGTAAGTTAAACAGTAAACGTATAATAGTTTTGAATGCTCAGTACCAGTTATTCGAGACGCGCGTTCCTACCACGCGATTCTGACTGACTGATGACGTGAGTGAAGCGTTGTGGACTCGGCTTTGGTGCGCCGGTTTACTCTGGAGTAACCGAAAGGTCGTATTACGATCACCATGCTACACTAAACCAGATCTTGAAGCGAGACTTCCAAGGTCGGGAATGGAATGCACCGTCATTAAGATCCACTACTTTAGATTCGCTCTACATCCACATTGTGTATGCCACGGTCGTTTACACACATTTTTTTCAAGTTAAGAGAAAAGGCGAAAGGATATCGTAGCTACGTAAACGCTTAAGGCAAGTGATTGTTCCGACTTTTTGTATTAAATGCTGACAAAATCTAGACAAATTGTAGGTTATTAATCATGATATTCGATTAACTTATTTGCATTTAGTCACTTAATATATATAGCATGTGAAAATAGGTTTACAGAATACTTCTAAACCTGTTTCTTGTTTGTCGAGTTGATTATTGTTGAATGATAAGATTTTTACTTTTTTTATAAAGTTTTGATGAAGGAGAAAATAAAAAAACAAGTATTGCTCTTAAATTAATTGTTTTCTACACCTATTTAATATCCTCTTAGATAATAGATGCCAATATATTTAACTGAACCCTTAATGTAGTGATTAGGAACCCTGACTGGTGATCCTGATGCTGTCGGTTCGATTTCCTTCCAGGAAAATATGTGTGCTAAGCACGATTATTTCTTCTGTCTGGATATAAAATTATCTAGTTAAATATGTATTTAGAAATATATGACTATTTATATGAGACATATATTATGTATTTACATGATATTATTAAGCTTGAAATATACTTACAGTTATTTTTATGATTTCATTAATTGATAGAATTTATTTTACAATATTATAATTACCCGTTTCAATATTGTTACGTAACTTCTAGCTTCTCAATAAAGGTTCATTTTTTTAACATTACCTCTAGATATTAAACATCAAACATACAAAAACAAAACGTACAGATTGCCCAAGAAAAATCCTTTTGTGTCAGTTTTTTCCCTTTTAATCTTGACATCTTTATCTCCTATATATTTAGACTCAATGATTTTTAGCAAATAATTTTAATTAAAAAAAATAACATATTCCACTTACTTCTTTATTCGAAAAACAATATTGCGTAGGTCTACATGAAACTGTTGACCTAGTAGAATAGTTTCACCTCAAAACCGAATTCTGTCAATTAACCTTATAAATAATCATTCGAAACCAATAAAAATTATAATATAGTAAACACACGTATAATTATTATGTTATGTAGATAATATTTCATTTGACTTTGCATTTTTTTATCTTTTATCTCCTTCAATATCTGTAGAGTTATTTTATGAAAATAGAAACTCTCGGTGAAGTAAAACTCGTTTGGAAACAAATGTTCTTGTTTACAATTTGGAATTATTTGTTCGCAATAGCTTATCCTCTTACAAATTGTTGATATTTTTTTTAATTTTATTATGTACCGGGTACTTTACGATTGACGTTTTTTTTATTTTTTTTATTGTGAAGAGTAAGAAACGGGCATGCAGGCCACCTGACGTTAAGTGGACACTGCAGCCCATGGACAACCACGTCCAATTTCAAATAGAACAGAAGTTCTATTTAAGGGTGGACGCGGATGCGTTCCTACTCTTGAGGACTAAGATGGTCGCCTCCAATAATGTGTATCCGGCAACCACACCTCCCCAACCGAAACAAAATACATGAAGAACATGTTGCTTTACGGCGGGTTCTGAGGGTGGCGGTGGTGCAGCCCCAGAAGAGCTCTGACGGCTCTACCTGTTGTACTCTGTTGGGTGCAAGATGAGACACCTCGTTTGATTGTGTCCACGTTATATTTGGCATATTAAAGTCGCCTAACTAATAAATTTATCACAAGGGTTACTTAGAACGATATCGGCAAGCTGATCCGAGAAAATCTTAAGTTGTGTCGTTATAGTGGCTGTCTCTTGACTACATATATGCAACTTATGCTTGGCTTCCGATATTGGAGTGTCAAAGTTACCCACAGATCCTCAGCGTTCGAACACCAGTCATGTCGGGATTCAGTACTTCGTCACCCATTGATTGTTTAGTTTTTTCATAATCTCTATCTCGCCTCCAAACTATATATCAGTCATCAAATAATTCGCCATCAATGATATCACTTAATACCAAGTTTCCGTGAGGTATATAATATCCTACAATCTACTGCAAATATTTCGATAGAATAATGATGTCTTTGTTCGTAAACCACGGACGTTCTGATAGTAAATATTAATCAATTTTAAAACAGAAATGTAGGCAAAGCATAGGCGTACTATCGTAAAGAGAATAGAATTTGATAAAATTCCATATACATCAACAACCAAAGCAACCATAATACCTAAAATCCATGTGTCGGAAAAATAAGTAAAAAATAGGGTAATAATAGGCAAAGCAAGATATCGCAGCGTTTAACAGAATAAGGCGTATAGCTGTGCGCGTGCGAGTAAGACAACATAATTGCTCAGGAGATAGGAGTGAGGCGATGCGCACGCGCATTGTGTCGTAGCAATAAGCTAATGTTTCTCAAAGTTCTCAGACCCTCAGAATTGCTGGTTAGCACAAATAAAAGCGATAATATAAACAATAACAGTAACAATACGTGTTTAAAGGTTAAGTTAACTTTTTTAAATTTAGCTCGGATTTTATTGTAAGCGGGCGATGTGAGAGTTTTTCGTACAAAAATTTTGCACCCTTTTACCCAGACAAAGGCTAAATTCCGCTCCCTTGCTAAGTTTTTTGCCTTGTTAAGCAGTATCTTATTCTCCAGTGTCAGGTGATCGTTGATGAAGATTTTCGTATTACTACATATATAGTACTACATATATAATATAATACTACAGAACTGAATCTTCTTATCAACATTAATATATTTTATGTATATTTTTTTATATTTGAGACGAGTAGCAACCACAAACACGACCGAAATCCTATATGATCGAACGTAGACACGTTGCTACTACTGAGGACTAAGATGGTCGCCTCGCTTCAAAGTATAGCTAGCAACCACGCTTCTCCAACCGAAACACAAGTAATGCTTTACGGCGGATTATGAGGGCGGCGGTGGTACGTCTGTAGTTCTCCCATCTTTACAATATTTTCTTGTCTCATATTCTCTTATGGGTAACATAACGCCATCTAGTGTCCAACGTTAGAACTACGCTCGTAACCATAGTTCTCAGCCGCCTCCGCCATACATTTAGAAAATTTCCACTTATGGTCACTACGGTAGAGACTAAGTGTTAAAGATTTTTCTATGAAGTACTCAAAGGTACCTAACCTGCCAATCTGCACTTGGTAGTGTAATAGATTTTGACTTAACTCATTTCATTTTGAAAGGAAACTGGACCTAGTAGTGGAACAATTATACGTTGATGCTGTAGGTGTATGCGGTACAACACAACTTCAATACAAAACAACGTTAGCTCGGTTTGTAGTAAGGTTTAGATGTCCATGGGCTGCACCCACCACTTAATATCAGGTGGCCTGCACACTCGTTTGCTAGTTTTCTCACATGACATAAAATATACAATTCTTCGACAAGTTCTAACGCCTGCCACACATTTATGACAACGTGTACTATTTGCGTAACGTACATTTTGTGGCACTGAAGCACGCAGGATATTTTCCACAAGCCGCCGTCCATCCTACTTCCGACCACAGTACTCGTTACTTAACTAGACCGATCGTTTATGAGTTACCAAAGTTGGGGGCGATGATTAATTTTTTATTCGTATAAAGTATGTTACTTTTTAATATATCATCACGATTAAAGCTTTTTAATTGCTGAAGTGGGCACGGCAAAACTTTTGTTTCGAGCCATGCAACTGGTTCCAAATATTGGCAATGAGAAAGTGTAAATATTAGTTTAAAATCGTATGTAATGATTCTTAAAATAAAGTATTGTATCTTACCTAAATTCGCCGGTACCCCTGTTGATGCTCAAGGTGTCCAGTTATAAAAGCTCTGTTATGAGTAAGCCGACACGAAAATAGGCACCTTCAAAAGTCCCTATCCAGAGGGAATGAACCAGTGAACCCTGATTTTCTAATAGGTGATAATTGAACGAACACGTCCAGACATATGGGGCAGTGGGCAAATAGTTTTCTACGTGAGTGGGCCTCACGCATGGTGCAGCGTTCTCTCAGCTGGAAACAAGGAATCCATTAGTCTCGTTTTTTGAGGACATTCCATCTAACGATTTTTATAGTCGCACATCAGGATTTAGTCCGACTCTAGGATACCCTGTATCGCGAGTGTCATCGATACATATAAAGATAACTACACAAACGCCCAGACTCAAAACAGCCATCTTTGTTTAATTTATTTTACACAAAAAATACATATTACATTTACAAAAATTCTGTCAATCTGACAGAATGTTTGTATAGGTACAGTTTATCGGCAGTAGCTCTCGTGGTGTGATTATTGAAGTTATATCATATAATTATTATCTATTTCATAATATACGTATAGCATTTGAAGACAAAACTAATTTTAATGCACGCATGTGTTAATAATTATATTCTGGAGACTAAGTAATAGCCATCTACTAAACATTTTTACTAATAACAAGTGAAAAACGACAGCACTTATCACAGAAGTTAAGTAATCTAATTTAATTACACAGAGCTCTAACTGGTCGGAAATCGGCCATGGAATCCTTTGCCTGGCAAATTCAAAGAAATAGAAAGGAAATTAAACGAAGCGAAACGAAGTATTTGATAATTTATGTCGTCATTTTGTGAAATAACGACAAAAATATCATTTTGATAAATAACGACATAAATTATCAAATGATAATATTTTTATTTTTAGGTATTAATTAATGTCATTCAAAATTATTTTTCTAATATTTAAAAGAAAATTTAGGCATCGTGAAATTTTTATATTTAAAATTTTCAGCCTTTTTTGTATGTAATGGTCATTCTATAAATTCTGGGAGGTCTTAATTTGAGAATGTAACAATGACATATGACATAAAAATGTGATAAAGGCATAGGTGTATATATGTCTTAATTAATATTCATTTTTGGTACTTTATATCAGAAGTATAGTAAACATTTATTTAGGATACCTGATGTGGACTCTGCAGCCCATGAACATCCACATGCAATATTAAACAGAGCTACAGATGAGATGTGAGGTCTGATGTAAACACGTAGTTACTTTGGCGATTAAGATGGTTTTCTCGTTAGTAAATATATCCGGTGAGCCCACGGCGGATTATAGAGGTGGCTACGGTACCTCTCTGGTCCTTCCATCTTTGATGATTCCATGATAGAATCTTCTCGATTCGTTCGGTGAGATACCAACGCACTAATATTAATAAAATTAGCACTAAAAAATAAAATTAGCAATAAAATTTTAAGACGCAAAAGATTTTAATACAGCAAAAATTTAGTCAAGACGGCTGCATTTAGCGTCATACGTATTGTATAATTAAGTAATTTATTATTGTAATCACTGAAATATCTTTATCAAAAAAAATGTGAAATATTGTAATGAGGAAAGTAACCAAAATTAAGGTAAAAAAGTAAGCAATGGTACTCGAAACATATTCTTTTTCTAAAGTCAAAGAACGATAAAGATCCTGGTTTAAATATTGAATAAACAACAACTGATTAAATTCAAAGATTATTATCTCAAACTTGATTATTTGAAAGTCATGTGCATTTATCAAAAATTAAACATCAATTACTTTAACTTTGAAGTTAATCTTTATTTAAGGTTTATAATATATTATATAATTTTATATATATTACATGTTATAAAACAAGACCTCGCCGCGTCATTTCCTCTCAAAGTGATAAACTCAAAAAGTACGCATTTTCCTCCAGTTTTTACCAACAGACGAAATTATTAGCAACAACTTTCAGTCGTATAATTTATTAAACTTTTGATTAAATCGAGTTCCGTATTACGAATATTTTTTAAGATCTTCGAAAAGAAGAAAAGAAGATGTATAATATCATGTCAACCGAGAGTATAAGCCGTAAGCCAATATGAAAATAATGTGTCACGGAGTTATTACGTTTCAAAATATTTATTAAACGGTAAGCTATAGTTATAAAAAATATATATTAAAAATAATCAAAGTTGGAAAAACATCTGATTTTAAAATAATACTATCGCGGAATTTATATATTTTATACTCATGATTGGCGAGTTTTGATTTTTGAGTGCCGATAGACTTTCGCTGTGACCTCGAGCCATGCAACTGATTTAAATATCGACAATTAAAAAATAACATTAATCGTGAGTACCCGGTTCATAGTATTAAGGATTAACAATAGTAATAAACAGTTATAGAGAGACCAATAGACCAACAGGGCAATAGACAATTAGACCAATAGATCAATATCCGTGCAAAGCTAGGGCGGGTTGCTATTTATATAAATAAATTCACTTTTGCTGTAAAAGTCAGATTACCTTAGAATGTACCTATGTAAATCTAAAAGATAGGAGACATGACAGCTTTGTCGATAAAAGATAAAGGATTTGTCACTAAATCGGCTAACGAAATGTTATCGCGCCAATCGATTCACGAAAATATACGGTTGGAGCGCTTAGCGTGGATTAAAGTTAAAAACAATCTATTGTTCAGCAAAAACAATATATAACCTGCAACTTCCTACCGCAGAGTTCAGTGAGAAACTGTTTTTCGCGTGTGCAACATCCTTCCCTTACGGACACAAAGACTGACTGAACGCCGCAGATACGGATTATTGTTCTGGAAATTAACTTGTGATTTTATTAATCGTTTTAGATTAGATAGTGTGAATTTAGAACAGATAAAGAAGATCGTGTAGTGATTAATAGTATTGACGCTCCCGTTACGAGGTTACTTGCCGTGTACCACTGAGTACGAAACAGTGTAAAGTGACAATCGTAAGATGCGGTCGTTTCGTATCGTAAGTCAGATCGCGCTGCTCGCAACCTTACTCGCAGGTGACGTATCAAATCTTGTTCAATATTCCTTATAACTAACGACATAAGGCTCCATAGAAGCCGGCTGACCGGTTTATAAGTAAACATTTTGAATTCTTTCTCAAACATTGGCAGTGCATTGTTTCAACTCGATAAGAACAACTTGCCACTTAAGTGGGATTTACAAAAGATATTACTAACGATGTTTTAAAACGTGTCAGTAAAGAAAATATATAATATGCGTTTAAATTCATACTCGTGTTTAATTCCACCTTTTTTGTTTATCAAACAGACAGAGTGGCTTATAATTGAATATTTAATGGATATTTGAAACGGTTGAAATAAAATATTTCGATTTTATCGTTGATGTTTTTATGTACTGGCTCTTTATATACATTTTTAATGTGGAAAATGACATGAATTAAACATTAAACGTGAGTGATGATGTACATAGGTTTAACTATGACATAGAATATAGAAAAGTAGAAGAGACTTGCAAATTGTATGCAATGGATAAATGTCATTTGTGTTTCTCTCAATTTATAATACGGATTCTGTTTATTTTATATTTATGACTATGGAAATTCCTATCTATACAAACACGGTTAAACCGCAATTTTAGCTACAGTTTACTTTATCTTTTCCTTCCGTAACATTTGAATTAATTTGATAAAAAGAGACAAAACATACAATAAAAGAGTACTTTGTTAATTTATGAATATGTGAAAGAGCATTTGAAGGGCTAGTTTAAGTACAAGAGTGTGTTATACTTAAGGAATGAGGTTTTTCAGGTAGCGCGAGTGGTTCTTCGCCAGCGAGTCTTGTAACCGTTGATGCCGGCCAAGATTTTGGAGTATCCGTACTGACTTTCTCTGCAGTAACGGAATGTCTCCTCCACACGCCTGATAATAAGATAATTGAATTCAAACCAATCAACAATTCTGATGAAAAATACCAATTGGTGGAAGACCAATCGGATATAGCACCATGTCGAGCTGTAATACGGAATGTTGAAGACAGAGATGCTGGACTTTGGATAATCAGTGCAGTATCAACTGCAGGGGTCACTCATTCTCAATCCTATCAGCTCACTGTGAATACACCTACTACTGAAGGTTAGACTGCTTCAAAGCAGAATTTTTTGGTGTTCGCTCATCTTGCAAAGGCTACGCAAGGACGTATAATGTTTACGGGACTTTTAAAAAGCAAAAAATATGAAAATATTATTGAGATTTTTTAAATATTTTGAAAATATTTGGATGATTCACATGAGTGGAGTCTTTCTATTTCGGTATAAATAACATCGTTTTTTTGAAGCCCTTATCGAAGTAGGGATTCTGGGATATAAGGACCTGTTATTGCTTGGAATCAATACAATGAAACAGACAATCTAAATCTAAAAACCTACACGTACCTACTTCGTGGTCCTATCTAAGAAAGAATAACGATAAATCACGTATTTATTTATTGAGAGACGTTATCTACTCAATACTTTTCAAGACGTAAATACCTTTGTAACTGCATTCGTTGGAAAAACTGTTTTAAAATTTACATTTATTAATTGATTGAGTCGTATAATTGCCAAGACAACAGCTAAAGCAGTAAATACTTGGTCCACAAATCTTGGAGACAATAGTCTCTAGCCAATATATATTCTCAATATAATGTTAATTTTCATATAAATATATTTAAATAGCTTTTGTTCATAGATTTGCTCCTGCAGTAGATATTTCACTACATTCAAATAAATCATGCCCTATATGTATGTTTCAATTAAATCTGTAAAAGGAATCAAAAATACATACATACCTTCAACTTCTATTTTATTCGATTTTATACGAATTTTCACCTTTTTTATGCCCTTAGCGATATATTTTCCGAATATCAATAGGTTTACTCGATATAATACAATTAGTCGATTTATGTTCCAGGAGCGTAAATCTAAAATATCAGGTGTCTTACTTCCAAGACGTAGTTCAAACAATCTTTCTATCCCTTTTTTATCCCCTAGAGAATGGAATGTTCAAAATTCCTTACTTGGTTCCTTGCTTACTCTGTATCAAAATCGTATTTGCTATAATTAAGGATTTTAGGGTCAGCAATTTCGGCTTTACGATGTGTGGGTCAATTAATTACCATCATCATATACGAGTACATACATATATGGATTTGGACATTGAAATCTATCAGTTTAGTCTCTGAAATTTGTGGACGATTAATACAATTTACAAATTAAATCAAGGATTCGTTTCCATCTTTATATCTCTCTATGAACCAATTATTGCCTATAAAATAATATTAAGACAAGAGGCGAGAAAAAGGCTGCAAAATTATTCGTTTATTCCTTGCATCGTTCCACGCTTTGCTGTGTACAATTGTGTTGAAAATTGTTAAGGAATGCGTAGAAATAGACAGACAACAAGGAATATCAATGTCATATATAGTGTAGTATTAAATCTCCAACTCTTTCCCTACAAAAGCCTATATTTATTATCACCTTAAAATTTTGTTAGAATTTAAGTGATACAAACAGACAGACAGCTATTTTAAAAGGTTTTTACCAACGGTTACTTTAAAGTTGCTTATATAACACTACTATCGACTCGGCCCAGCTTCGCTCGGGTAATGGAGTTTATATTTACTTACATAATTTTTCTTTCATACATGCATCCAGCCATTACCTAGAAATTAGAAACATCTATTTCGAACGAGGACTGAATTATTATATTGAATATAACTATTTAATTTCTCGCCTAATTTCCAAAAAATAACTTAATTTAATAAGTACCAAAACCTTCCTCAGGAGTCACTCTACCTTTTGTTGAAAACTGCGAGCCAATCCGCCTAGTACCTTTAGAGTTTATCGAGAACAGACAGACAGACACGACGGAGGACTTTGTTTTATAATATTAAGAGATATTTACACGTGGCGTGAGCATAGAAGTAATCGTGCCTTTTCCACGTTCGATTCCTTGCTAAGTAGAAAACGTAATTATGAATTTTGACTTCTACTGATTTAAAATTTTGCAAAGTGGTAGAGCATGTGTAGTTCGACCGGTGAGGTACTACTGTCCCACCAATTTTAACGTAAAGCAAAAGCCGCGGTTCCTGGCTTCAATTACATACGAGGTCACCATCATAATCCTCAAAAGTAACAACGCATCTACTTACAACCTCATATAATTTCAAATCTGTTTGAGGTAAGATATAGATGTACATGGGCTGCAGCGCAACACAACATCAGATGGCCTGCACGCTCTTTTGCTACTCTTTTAACTTGAAAAAATGAGAACCGGGTGGTAATATCTTTGTCTGGCCATGGGATCCATATTCAGCGAGTTCTAGCGTAGGACGAAACTATAAACACTTATAGCATAAGTAAATTATTTATCTGCTTTTCTTTCTCGTTCTTGGACAAATAAGAATATTTTGAGAAATTTGAACAATGTCAGAGAATACCAGGAATTCACTTCCCGGTTGACATTGCTTAACTGTGCATAAAATAAATAAAGATACATTTAATAATGCAGTCTTATAAATACGTTTCAATTAGACATAAATGTATTTATTAATTACAGAGTTATTATCATTACATGAACCGTGCATGTGAATCGTGTTATATATGTATATATAAGTTAAGCAATATTGGGCGTGGCCGGGAATTGAATGGGTAACCGCCGGTGATTAAATTTCATACACGGTACCATATTTCAGAGAGTACGTCAAGCTGGTATTGTAAACCACCTGATGTTAAGTATCGCAGTCCATAGACATCCACGTACAACCACAAACACGACCGAAATCCTATCTGTTCTCGAACGTTACTACGAACTGTATCTGTTGTCTAGATACATTGCTACTCATGAGGACTAAGATGGATGGTATGAAACACTAGTAACATTTTACGACGGAATATGAGGGCGGCGGTGGTACCTCGCAGGTCGAATTATAGTTCTCTCACCTTTAAAACCTTTTATATCTTATTAAAGGTCTTATGGGCGATTTGAAAACCTCTGTCAGACATGTTATCCACTTCTGTATCCTCCCAAATCCGTATTGGAGGGGGGAGAGACCCATGCTCATTAGTGAGATATTAAAAAGTATAGTCCAAACTAAAATTCCCATTCGTGTGGTTGTCATGAATCTACACAAACATCCAGACAGAATAAAAGTCTATTTTTTATATGATTATCTGGCCGGGGATCGAATCCGGAACTTTTTATTATTTATTAACTGTGCCACGTCGTTAAATAAAAAGTAATTAATGCAAGATTGACAATAATTATGGCGCAACAATTGACTATACCAATTGCTCATAATTATATCAACTATGTGACCTCTGTTATAATATGTATTTACTGCATTCCATAAATCTTACAAAAGTCTATAGAAACTTACACGTCTTTATAAATACGTTAAAATATATTTTTATTATTGTAGCGCCGATAGTATCTCCTGGAGATGACACTGAGATACAAGTGAATTACTTACCAGAAGAAAACTTTGATACTAAAATAGGTGGGACACACGAAGTTAAGATCCCGGTATTCGACTTTGTTACCAGCGATAGCTGTCTCATCATAACACCAGATGGACTTCAAACGACATTACAAAATGCGAATATTCCCGCATTGGAAATCATAACGGATCCTAACGTCGCTTGTGGAATTAAAATCACCGTTGATTCGGAGAATATTGTCGGAAATTGGTTCCTCATATCTAGAGGAGAACGTTTTGGTTCCCGAATTGAAAGGAGATTACCGTTTACGATTAGTGTCGAAGGTATTACTTATATGATAATTCATTTCATCATTTTAATCCATACACCTACGCGTATCAAGTCACGTCCAGTGATTAGATCAAAATGATCCTGATAATGTGATAAATGAATAATTATTTCGTATACATGAATTATTTTGTCGTCCTGAATAATACCGATATTATTGTTATTCTAGAAACGGTAAATGCAATGCCAAGCGAAGTTAGCGTTGTCGAGGGCAATGATTTTTACGTCCGTCTCGAAGAACCGATTACCAATCATGAATCTTGTAAACTTTTTGGACCTAATGGAACTGAATTTGAAGACTATGAAACTGACGCACGTTACGTTAATACATGCGGTTATATTGTTAGAAATGCAAACGCCTATTACAATGGAGAATGGCAGATAGTGTATGGAAACCGAATCATTTATACAGCTCCTATTCGAGTTACCGTCACCACGAACGGTAAATTTCTGCTAATAACAAATTGTACAACTAACATAAATTGTATCTGTGTCCTTACTAACAATCATTCATAGCACCTAAATGTATTAAAAAACCATGATTTATCATATCTAACGTGCATGCCATCTATTACCTAATCTATGTAATATAATTTACTCATATTTCACAACATCAATTTATGTCAATCTGTCTGTTGTACGCATTTTAATAGTAAATATTAATCGACTAACAACTTGGTGTAAGAGCTTGTATTCACCCAAAGTTTTAAAACATCGATTAGGATGTAAAATGCTTGTAATAACTTCGTACAAGAAGTAGAAATTAATAATATATTTTTACTGTCTAGGTGTACAAGGTCAAGAGCAACCGCTAACCTTTACGTGGACTAGGGACCAGCCGATTCAGGAAATATTCGGACCTGAAAATGCTATTTACTGTAAGGTCGTCGATCCCCAGAACTTCGTTGTTTTCGACGGTTTTGGCAGATGCAACGTCACATTGCCGAGAGCCACTAGCGACCATGATGGTACCTGGAGAATGATCGTCGGCTTGGAAGGACGCGTTTTAACTGAAGAGTCCAGATTCCCAGTCATTATTGTAGATGGATGTAAGTATTTGTACATTTTGGTTTGAATTTAGGTTTAGATTAAAATTGAGGTTAGTTATTACTTTGGTCGATGCTAGGCTTATTATTAATAAAAACCCTCAAAAATTATATTTCAAGTTTATATTTTAATTTTGGTTGATGGAACCAGTAGGACAGTATTTGTACCATAACGACTAATGAGCCAAAGACACAAAAAGTTATTGAAAGGAAAGTTACGTTTTGTATTCTTATACCATTTTTGAAAATGAACCTTTATGAAAATGATCATCATGATTTTTTGAGGGTGCATTTTACCTGATGATAAGTAGTGCCACTTATGGTTGTCTATAATCAACACTAAATAAGACTGTGTTCTACCTAATATCATCCCCGATGCGTTGGGAAAATGGATTGGGAGAAATTGATTTGGAGCGATTGGATTAAATGGAAACGCCTTGTTAAATCTTTTTTTCTACATCCTTTAAATTAAAATACTACTGCATTATAAACCTCTGAGGCTGATAAATGTATGGAACCATAAGTAGTTTTACCATCTTATAGATTTTTCAGTTTTAAGTTGTTAAACCATCTCGTATTTTGGACACAGTATTATGCTGAAATCTAACTAAATATTACAGCTCCAAAAGAAGTGGTCCATGTAAGAGTAGCCCAGAACAAGCCAATCGTGACGGTAGCCTGCTCAGTCTCCAGCCCTTACCCAATCCGCGCCTGCAAATTCCGTACTCCATCTGGAAGCATTCTCCTGGCTAGCCCTGGAGTTGGCGAAGACCGGTACACCTTCCATGGCCAGGGAAGCAGGTAACAGTTGTAATGATTTCAATTTAAATATTTTTATGCAATAGAAGATCAAACTGTGTCATCTAATGTTATATGGTCTCTACTGAGACCAAATGGAACAGAAGACTTATCTGAAGATAATTCTACCTACGGAGTTTCTTCTCAAAACCCATAACGGTGAAATACCCCAAAAAAGGGAATCTATCTTAACAATTTATCTAACCTTAACACAACAGGGTAAGGTTGCTGCTATAAGGTAAAATTCAAGGAATTCAATAACCTCAAGGCAATGTTATTTCGAAGTTCGAACAGGACTCCAAAATTTTAAGATTGGACAATAGACTACAGACTGATGGAGACACACTTCTGTGTCTTCATCAGTTATTAGTGAGATTAGGTATTAT
>DWON01001164.1:0-26028 GCA_018251015.1 Phocides pigmalion okeechobee | reverse complement strand
CTGTCTGTATATGACAAATATATTTAAACATTCATAATGGGGTTCCTTTATATAAGCAAGATAACCCAAAACAATCGTTTTTAATTTTGTCTGATTGTCTGTATATGACTGTATATCTATATGTTTGGGCTTCACTTAACATTGTTTTCTTTCAAATCGATTAATAAATAAAGAAGTTATATCAGTTTATGTCAATCATCACCGGACGAAGTCGCGGGCACGGCTCGTAATAAATAAATGAATAGTCTAAAATAGCGTCGAAAATACCTTAAAAGAACCCGTCGAAAAAGTCTGTCTTCCTTGCACGAATTTCCTTATTAGCATGAGTTCCTTATTAGATGAGTTTTTCTTCGTATTTTTGGAATAATAAATGAA
The DNA here is from genome assembly GCA_018251015.1 of Phocides pigmalion okeechobee. Lineage (NCBI taxonomy): Eukaryota > Metazoa > Arthropoda > Insecta > Lepidoptera > Hesperiidae > Phocides > Phocides pigmalion. The sequence continues at coordinate 25,653 of DWON01001164.1, read as the reverse complement.
TGAATAGTTTGCAAAAGCGGCAAAAATAAATAAAAGAACCCGATCAAGAAGCCAGGCTTCTTTGCACGAATTTCCTTATTAGTATAAAATACTTTTGCTTAGTATTTTGATAATAAATAAATGAATAGGCTGAAACAACATCAGAAATTATTTAAAAAAACCCAATGAAGAAGCCAGGCTTAAATGCACGAGTTTCCTTATTAGTAAAATTGTTTTTCTTAGTATTTTTGTTAATAAATAGGTTGAAACAGCAACGAAAATAATTTAAAAGAACCCGTTGAAGAAGCCAGGCGTCTTTGCACGAATTTTCTTATTAGCAAAATTTTCCACATAAAAAGTGCAGTTTCCATTAAATTTTAATTGAATATCGGGCGGGACGTTAAACTTTGGGAACGCAATCATCGCGTTAACTTTAACCTACTTGCTTCAGCTTTCACAACTTTGGGAACAATTATTTTTTGAGTAAAATTATAAGGGATGTAAAATTTTAAAATGTGTTTGGAATACAAAAAATAAAAACCAATTAGACATAGGATAGATCAATTAATCTATAGTTAGCATCTGTCAACAATTTCCGTCGGCACCGCATTTGCCGTGATAACGAACCATACAACTGATTCGAAATATCGTCAATCAAACATCAAAAATCGGTAATCGTGCGTGCCCGGTACATAGTAAACTGTATTGTAACTATAAATTCCGCTATAATATTAGTTTAAAATCATATTTAAAATGTATATTTCTACAAGTTCAGTTCAAATCGACGTTCTGTTTATTTGTCTAGTTATGCCCTAAAATTGGATTTTATTGTTTAATGTATTAAATGTCGCAAATAAGCTTATTTATCTCACGAGATTATTGATATTTTTTATGGATTATTGAAATCCAGTCTCAAGTTATACAATGATGCGTTGCTACTCCTGGGGACTAAGATGGTTACTTTGTTTGCAAAGTAGCCGGCTATAATACCTATCCCTCAAAAAAACAAAAGTTGTTTCACGGCGGATTATGAGTTTGGGGGTGGTACCTTCCAGTCAAATGATATTATTTACCAGCTATCATGATTGGTAAGTAATTATTGTCACGGACATCATTCAGCAATGTAAGTAGCAAACTCTTGCTGAGAACTCATCCCAAAGACAGTAATTTACATGCAGTATTTTACTTTTAGGATTATCGTTATTTTATTTAAAATTTTAATTACATTTTCAGTATATCTGTTTACAATTATAAAAATCTTAAAACTAATTATAATAAAAGCCTAACCTAAACAATCTTAAGCGAGTCCGTGCCTACGCGGCATGATTCCAAGAACGCTAATTGCATTCCCGCGTTGAATAGCAATCGCAATTCTTTGCGCGATATATGAACCAACCCTCTCGTCCCTGGCGACGTCGTTCAAACGTGGTAATAATTGTTTACCGGTTGAATCCCACGGACTAAAAGTTTCAAAGGCAAGAGGAACAAATACGTAATCACTGCTTAATGAGACATATTTACACCGCTTGGCTTCTTCTGCAGCCTCCGTCGCAGCTCCAGTCCTCGACACCGTTCCACCGAGGCGAGAACGGGCCAACGCATGTTGGGTCGACACATCGTATTAAATTGAATCTATATCTGTAACCAAATAACTGCAATCCCCATAAGACTAACGAATCCCCAAACTTTGCCGACAACTAGCGACGTCGCACGATCATCGCCGACTGCTAACTCGGCAGACTGATATTAAATTTGGGCGCATCCATTCGCCTTTCCGGCGGATCAGACGAAAATTTTCTTTTAACAGAGTTTGTAGGTAAAATGGCATTAATTATAATCCCCGAGGGTTCGGGGATTTGTCTTTAGGGATCTGTACGAATGCATATAAGAGAAGTTAGTGATTGATTTTGTGGGATTAAAAAAGATTTTGAAATGACGAGAATTATTTTTAATCGACTTTTAAAACTGAGGAACGTTACGATTGATGACGTTCCTCACTTTTGAAAGTCGGGATGTTTTTTATTTTATATTTTAACAAAATATTCTTACACCGTGAACCGTTTTCTATAAAGAAGGTCTTTCCAGTGTAATCCCATTTAAGTTTGGTGAAGTTCTGATGATGGGATCCAAAAGAAAATCATCATATATTTTTTATTTTGATTCCAAGAGAGCGCAATCTCCGCGGTGTGAGGTTGATGTGGAACAAGGGAGAGCCTCTACCTCTGAAGACTGCGTGGAACCCATTCAGCCAGGACGTGCCTTTTATCACATTCGCATCACATCCTATTTATTGGCATAAAGGTATGTGGACGAATATTTAGATAACCCCCGATAAATAAATGTAACTTTTCATGTAAACTTAACAAAATATAGTGTAAAACCTCTGTGATTTTAACACTTTGACTGGCGCGCCCATATATTAGTTCGGGTCAGCGTTACGGGAGGCGACACTAAACTGGAGCTTATTTCTTTATATTCAAGATGCGCCGAAATTTCTGCCCGTGGTCTTGTAGCGCCGATAAACACAGCACTTGTGTTCGCCCGTAATCCATACAGATTGAACACAGCGGGTGTGTACAAGCCGCAACTTCGTTGCACCAAATAATACGCCGCAATTGTGTACGCCGCAGGGCAAGTGTTAATATCAGATGGGCTATGCACTCGTTTGTTTATTCATTTAGAGAAAAATATCTTGATAATCTAAAAAGTGCTTTAGCAAACATATTTTTTTTTACGTGAGAAGAGTAGCAAATGAGCATGGAAACCACCTGATGTTAAGTAGTCGCAGCCCATGGACATCCACGGACAACCATAAACACGACCGAAATCCTATTTGAGCTAGAACGTAGATACGTTGCTACTCCCGAGGACTATGATGGCCGCCTTGTTTCAAAGTGTTGTCGGCAACCGTAAAAACCGCAATAACTGTTTAATTACTAAGACACTGGTTTCAGATGGTGGCGTGGATGAAAGATCCATGTACGACATGGAAACGTTTGCTCAGAAGTTGCAAAGGGCGGTGGAGGCGATGCCGTCGTCCGCCTGCTGCATACACCACTCCCCCATCGTGATTCAGAGCTACGTGGGCGTCACCTCGCTCCTCCACAACAAGACCAGCATGGGCTTCTTCAAGGTCAGGGGGAAGTTTAGCTTCTGAACTACATTAGGGTACGTCTAAATGTTATAAGCTGTTCTATTGACGAGTAATTGCTATATTTCATGTCGATAATTTGCTTCACGTGTGGTCCATAAGGTGCCAGTCTGATACGCAGAGGGTTCTGGGTTCGTTTCCGAACGTGAAGGAAATCTTAATGCAGAATTTTTAGGCTCAGAATAGAATTCAAAATTAGATAGAAATCTTTATGCTGAATTTGTTTTTATTCCGTTCTTATTTTTTATGTACAATTTATAATACTTGATGTCCATCCATACAGTCCATACATCCATAAACCATCCATAACAAGACCCACACAGTATTCCCGTAGGTTTTGAGTATAAAAAAAAACAGTATTTATTGGATATTTTTGTAAAGTACTTAATACATGACATTTCTAAGTTACAAAATTGAATTTAAGCATGACTGTAAGCTTCGTCAATGTCGTCGTCATGTACATAATATTTGTTAGGTTTTGCCAGTCCCTTATTTACATTGTCTTAAAACCTATCCTAAGGTGGTAAAGTCCCATGTAATAATAAGGGCATATATGTTATAAAATTAATATTGTAGTGTTTATAAGTAGAACTGCTTTGTTTTGTTATTTTGGGCTGTTATTGCAACTGTTATCTTGTATGTAAGTTTATTTTTGTAAATGATAAGCCGTTAGTCGGATTTATCTTCGGCTGCATAACTTCCTTTTTTAATAATCCCTGTATATTAGATAAAAATGATAATATTGTAAGTAAGAGGGAATTTAAATTAGCTATATTTATTTGAAGTGGAAAAGGTATAAGCAATAAAAAATGAACTGCAATATACAGTCGTTATTTATACAACCCTAAAAATAACATATATAATAAGTACTTTAAAAAAATACTATCTTTTCGACTTATGTCTTTATTATCATTATATTTTCCGGTCTTTGTCTATAAAACTGTTTTAATTTTAAAAATAAATTTTAAATGTTTATCCGGATCTTCATTGGTAAAAACACCCTAGCGTCATGTGTAAAGCTTCAATTGTCACTTAATTATACGTATACAAAAGGGGATAAAATGCAGGCGAAACCGCGGATTGAAACAAGTCATTAAAGAAATAAATAACATTATTGCAATTATGGTATAATTACTTGGACAATTTGTTTTACAAATAATTAAAATAATAAACGTAATATTGTGCATAATATGTAACTATTACTCGTCAATATGTTGATATTGCTGGTCAGGCAGCAACAAAAGTATTCTCCAATTTATTATTCATTAAAATTCGAAATCGTTATGCAACTTTCGCTAGAGTTTTGGCCATGTTCCTAGAAGATTTGCAACACAATTTAAAAGTGGTCTACTCGGGACATGGGTCAAAATAAATTTGTAAGGAATATTACTATTGTAAGTAGATAGGTGCCAGACAATGATATATTTAAGTTATTTTTAATAGTTTTGCTAGTCTTTGTTGTGTTAAAATTGTGTCATTGTTCTAAGCTTGTTAAAATTAATAATGTTTAGACTAATATCTGAACGACATAAACATTATCCACTTCATTGACATCATTATAATTATATAGTTCCATGATCAAAAACAACACAATTATAAGAATACTAGGAAATATTCCACAAAATATTTCCGGTTATTTATAAACTATTATAAAGTATTAATATTTTGTCTAAAAAGCGTGTATTCTCTTTGAAAATAATATTAAAATTTAATCTCTAGGTGTAGTTATATATCCTAGTTTATCAAAGTTAATAAGAATCAATCGTAATAAATATAAGTATTTGTATAAAATACGTTCTAATGATCATAGATTGTATGCATATGCTGTGCCACAAAATTTGATGTTACCCTTCAGAGGTACTTTGCATGAAACTACAAATTTGATAACAAGTGACTACTGGCAGCGATTGCATCCCCTAGTATCATATAAACAAGATGCTATCAGTAATATACAGGATCTGTTATACAGAAGCTCGACAAAGCCTTTTGGACAAGGCAAAAGTGCAGAGGAAAGTTTCCCCACCATCCTGAGTAGTGGGGAACTTCTCAACTATATTGTTTGTTCCATCCATTACCATGTTCTATATACTATGGTAGAATAAATTTCGTATTTTCACAAAGGAGCTTCCATGTTGGCTTTTAAGAATCTTTCAAATTGCAAATGTTTTGCCGATAAAATAAAACATATTTATTAAAAGTATGTGCCTCAGAATTGTCTACAATATTCTCGACGGCGTGCAAAATATGGCCTTTACATTGGTAAATGCTATAGTCTGGTGTGTGAGACAATTCTATTTCCACGTTTATTCAGAGAGAGAGAACACTGTTATGGCTTGATCATATACTAGCAATAATTTTCTGGATACTTATGCTCTATTTATATGTGAGAAATAAAGTTTGACAAATTTGGATAACTAAGTATTTTGTTTCATTGTGATATTTTTAAAATTTGTATCGGGATTAATGATTCTGTTGAAAATTGATCATTAAAAGAAAATAATATAATTGTGATGATATTGTAGTATTTTAAAAGTTTATGGTTGTTGTATGATAAAATTGATAATTTAGTTTTATCAATAAATTATTCGTAATATCTACTTTTGAATAATTATCGCTGCATAAAAAATGTTATGACGTTAGTATTACGTTAGGGACAGATTGAGAGCTATAAGGATTTGACATTTTTTCATAATAACACCAAGTCTCCGATGATACAAGTAATGTAGTCGAAGACTTGTTTCCCCTTGGTATTAATGAACAGGTTAGTCAAATATATTAGAAATCGCATTATTATCAGTAATGTAACAATATAAACAGAGATGCTGGAATAAATCATCCTGGTATTGAAAAACTTTTTAATATGACCTCACCACCACACCTCCCCAACCGAAACATAATACATGAAGAACATGTTGCTTTACGGCGGATTATGAGGGTGGCGGTGGTATCGCCTCGGGCGAGCTCTAACGGCTCTACCACCAATCAAAAGTAGTAGACTTGTCACTTGTAGACAGACAGACACTGTTAGAAATACTTTTCTTTCTGTAAACAACACAGTACATACTATAATAAAACTATGGTTTATTTATATAACAACTATTGATCACATTATTTTGAAAGTGTTAATAAAATTGTGTTTGATTACGAGTTTAGTATTTGCGTAACCCCAATCTTTTACCAAAATCAATGACCAAAATGATGCTTCCACTAGTGTATAGCTCTCAACTGGCCTCACTATGATTTATGTTTAATAATTATAGTGTGCTGTTACATGTATCATGTATTAATTCCTTAAATATCTTAAATTAAGATTAAATTTGAAAAATATTCTATCAAGGTTCGTAGTGATAAATTTAATAAATTATATAATATATTTAATATTGTAAGAATCGTAGCTTTTGCATTATCTGTGAGTTCAAATTGTAAGAAATCGTTTAATAATTGAAATGTTAACTAATATGCTTGCAATTAAGATTAGTACACTCCATTATATTCAAAATTTTATTGTTATAAAAATATTACTGAATTGTAGATGGATAGTACTTTATTAAATGTGCTGCTTATCGATATAGTACTTAAAATTGACACAGTTATATTTTAAGCACATAAAGGCCTAGATTCTAGGTCCTATAACAAGAACTTAAGTCATCTGCTTTGCAAAAATCGAATTAGGAACTATCGGTTTTCTTTTCTTTCAAATTTTTGTCTTATATTTCGTCACGGATAAGAGACAAGAATTTAAATTATGTTAAGTAAGTAAGTAGCACTCGTGTCCTAAATGCAGTTGATCGGTTGAGTGTTTAAGACATTTATGTTCTTTAAAAATTTGTGTCAATGTTAAATACTATACAATACAAGTAAGTGAACTGAATACTAAAGTATTCTTATTTAATTTAGTTATGAAGATGTAATTTGAATTTTTGTGGACATGTCTATAGTAAATTTAAGGTGACGGATGCAGATATTTAATGTTAATTTATTTTATTATTCAGCATTTAGAATAAACATTTAACAGGGATGATTCATTTGTATAATGGTACAACGATATTTTCCAAACTGCCTAATATCCATTCAAATCCAACGACAAATACTTAAATAGATATAAATACAACGGTACCTCCGTTCAATTACATTTAATGTAAATGAAAAGGAAAATTAATATAGAATAGTATTCATGTATATTAACATTTATAGATCCAATTTAACACATTTGTAAGCCCAGACACCTGGTTGTATATAATTTTTACAAGGTACCAATTTTGAAGGTGGTTGAACCTGTACTATTTGACCGAGGTATCACCGTCACACTCATCCCAATTGTTGTTATACGGCAGTAAGAGGTGGCTGGTTCGTTTGTAAATGAATAAACCATCTTTATCTCCAGGAGTAGCAACTCATCCTTGATCGACTTCAGAGGAATTTCTGTTATAAGTTCTGGAGTGAGTTACAGATGTTGATAGGCAACAGCGGCATATTATGGTGGACTGCATGCTTGTTTGCTACTTCGATTTAAATATAATGGTGAATGTATCTTCTCGTCTATGGCGTTAGTAATATTATGTTACTGGTATATGTCGTGTACATGTTTAATGGTAATGGCAAAGTTACTTTCGGTAATAATTTAAGCTAATTTCTCTAATACTACTATATAATGTTGGAGCATAAATATTTTAATAAAAACATTTGGTGGCAAGTGATATTTATTTTTTAATCATATTTTTTACATTAGTTATGTTATGTTGAGATTACAATTATATCGTTTAGCTCATCGTGGCCTATATTTTTGTAAGTAATTCAATCGCATTAATTAATGTATTTAGTGATAATCAACTTCATTAATGGTTACATATTATAATTAATTGTTGGTCTATGTAATTGAGAAATCTTCTATTGCTGTATGTTAACTCAATTCCACCATTACTTACCTAAATTTCGACATTTGAATAAAGTTCTGTTTATCAATACAGTGTTTTATTTCCAATAACTGATATGAAACAAATTCATATAGAAAATTGAATATTATTAAGTTGTTGTTAAAATCTACTTTGCAACAATCCGCCACCTCCTAGAGAGGAAAAAGTGAAGAGGATAAATCCTTTTCCTATCCTCATAGTGCATGCTTTGAAATATATATCATTGTAAAAACATTGTGGTGACGGATTGTTGCAAAGTAATTTTTAACAACTTAATAGCATGGATTAACCCAAAATAAATAACTAAAATGACTTAAAGACTAAATTGAATATTTCCAAAATTGATATACGATACATCTTTTAGTGTCATATTTATTACAATTCTCTAGAATTGTTTGTTGTATACAGATTTATCTAGTAAGTAAATTCAGCATCATTAAAGTCATGGGGCAATGAGACGTTATCCCAAAAGTTAACTTGTACATTATTTAAGTTAGGATCAAACTCATTCGTATCCACTTCCCTTATGTACCTTATATTCTCTACCCAAGAAAGATCATTTTCAACAAATTCATTATAATTTTGGGAATCCATCTGCTTTGAAATTATATTTTCTGGTCTGTTTGTGTTCCATGAAGCAGTGATGGATACTTCGTCGTTTACTATATCAACATACGTATGTTTGATATTATTTGGCATTTTAATTTTTTTTGTATTGTTTTCAGGTATTATTTTTCTATTTTGAGGTTTTTTACGCCTCTGTGTCGTATTTGTGTTTACTTTGTTACTCTTTTTACTAGTACCTTTTTTCTTATGTTCGGATGCTGCCTTTACTTCTACTGACGTATTTATTATTTTTGCAGCCTTATTATTACTTGCCCTTTGTAATGATCTTTGAGTTATGCCTGAATTATTTTTCTGTTTAGTATGGGTTTGTGAAGAGCGTAAAGGTTTTGTTAATCCTTGTAGAGTTTTATCCGATGTTACCATTGGATCTAATTTTATTTTCCTGTCTACACACTTAACAGTTATATTAGGTCGGTTATTTATATCTGTAGTGATGTTAGTATCTTTATTTATTTTCTGTTGATTTATTTTTAAGATATGAATATTTTGAACATCTTTACAATTTAATCTGAAATGACTGTTCTTCAATAATGATGTTTCAGATCCAATGTTGTGCAGTTGATTATTTTCTTTATCAATTAGTTTTAAATTGTCATCCATAACATTGGTTATGGTTGTTAATGGGGCAGTGATAGTATCATCAACATTCATCAACTTAACATTTTTATTTTTTTCTGTTTGTTTATGATTTTTCATCAGTTCCTTTGATGTTAATTTATTTAATTCTTCTTTCTTATCTGCAACGACTTCTTTTACTTTATTTTTGATTTCAAAATCGTCCATTACTGGTGTTTTTTCAATATTATTTAAAGATATATTTTTTGAACCAAATAGGTTGTTGCTTTTTTTGGTAATTTTACTATCATCTAAGTCCCTATTAATAGAAGACGTAGGAATTTTATCAATACTAATTTCTATTTTATTTGTAGTAATATTTCGACTAGGTGCTACGTTTTTCATTTTTTCTTCTATAATACAATTCATACATCTTGTAAGTTTATCAATTACCTACGAAGCAAAATAGTATATATTTTATGAGTTTAGTTTAGTGGGCATATTCCTTAAATATTTTTTTATTAAGTAGTATTATTGGTTGATTGGTAGGTTTATAGTATACACATATTAAATGGACCTTCAGGTACGTTATTATCGTGGAAAGCAAACAAGTGATTGTATAAAAAATCTTGAACTTGTAATTTTATAAGTTTTCAACCCAAAATTAGCCAAAAAATATTTCTAAAGCTATATAATGTATTAATTTTCCTTTGAGAAAAAATATTTTCTAAATAGACATTACCTATGTTTTGTCCTTTTTTATGAGACCAAACTTATGAGACCTTTAAAACATTAACCGATGGAAATGTATGTACAATATGTATGTACCATAGTGAACCTACAAGTTAATTTACCTGAAGGGTAGGAATATCTCCATTACACTGTGTTTTATAAATCGATATTTCATTTGCGTACTTCTTGGCTTCTTCTATAGCAATTGGTTTATATTTATAAATATAATTATCAACCTGTAAGCTTATTTCCATTAATCTCTTTTTAATATTATTGTTCTGAAATTTAGAATTGGCGAATTGGAATCAGTCTGTTTATCCAAATAGATCTATATATAATATGAAATAGTTAAATCAACCTAATTTAAAAATTTACCTGTTTTATGACGGTTTTTTGTTTATTTCGCTTTTTGAAAGGCATTTTTAAGATAAAAAATTGAGCAACTAACTTTTTATACGTTGGTTCCGTGTGGAAAAGGCGCCAACTCATATTTTTTTAAATAGGCATAGTTTGAGACAAACGCAAATTATGTACGTTGCCCAAATTATTTTAAAGATATTGTGGATTTTTATGAAACAAAATACAAATTAAAATAAATAATATATAATTAAAGGGAAAACTCATGCAAATCCTGCATTTGCAGATAAATTTCATTTATCGGTTTATTCAGTTGTGCGAATTTCCGGATTTATGTAACGAGTGATAACACATACTTTATTACTTAACTGTTCAGGACTCATCACAGCACAGTACAGCTTGTACACCCAAGCTGACAACTGTTTTTATAACTTCTAAAATAGTTGTAAATTTTTTTAATGGATTGTCTAATTTGAACAAAATGAATTTATTTACGCAGACTTTTATTTTCTTGTTGATACTTTACGGCTGCAATGCTGGATATGACAGTCAGGGACAACCGTGAGTATTCGTTTTTTAAATTAGCCCTTCAGTTTTCATTATTTTACATATTTAATCCTTTTTAATTAATACATTATTAATTAATATTATTTAATACAGTACCGTCTTCATGTTCAAATTCAAATGAATAAAAAAAGGAAATTGGCGGGAATATTCGAAAGATTCATTTTTTTTATTTATGGCATAAAATATGTAATTTTTTATTATAAAGTTTAGTATAATGTATATAGTTTAGTTTTGTGTACTGTTTGGATTAAAAAACCTTAGAACTTACGACCCAAGTATTAAATAAATAACTTTGTACTCACGAAGATAATTTACATATATTAAAATATGCATTTTTCATATACAGAATATAAAATATGTAATATATATACGCAGAAAGTTTAATGTATTTGCTTATCTGTGTTTTGCTTGCTATTATTTCTTTAATCTTAACCTAAGCGATAACCTAGGGAATATTTATTTTCCCTTTGCATTAATTAATATATACACGTAAATATGGAATGTTATGATTGTTATCAGACATTTTTTGGATTTATATGAGATATTCATTTTATAATTTCTGTAATCTAGTATAGAAAACAAACCACACTTCGTAGGGTATATCATAATTAATTATGGGTGCTTAACTCTAGAACCAGTGAATCGATTTAACTTTTACTCGTGAATATAATTTTTTTGGTTGTCGTGTAGCGTCTTGTAAATACATAATCCACACAGATTTGTACGTACAACACAGGTATGTACAAGTCGCAAGCGCGTTACGCCGCGCGACACACAGCATTACAACACTGCTGTATTGGATCGTTTGATGTTTTGTTTCCAAAATGTTACTAATGTATTGGCTACATGAAGTTAACTATTTCAGTCAACTGGACGTTCAGGCGCCAGCATATATGCCGCCGTACGCAAAAAACCAGCGTTTCGCAAACTCTGGCTACAGGAGCTACTCAGGAACTAAAACCGGTTATGGCTACTCTGGCACGAAAACTGGTTATACCGGCACAAAAACTGGCTATACCGGTACTAAAACTGGGTATGCCGGCACAAAAACTGGTTATTCCGGTACAAAAACTGGATATTCTGGCACAAAAAATGTTTACGGAGAAAGAAATACTTACTATTCTGACTATGGATCTGCGTAAGTATTTTCAGGATTCGTCATTATTATCATACCATTACGATAATCTGATTTAGACACTATTTATCTCTCTGAAAGAGAAGGATAGCGAAACTTCGCCTTGACCACGAGTCATGCAACTGGTTCGAAATATCGGCAATTAAAAATAAAAAATAGTTAATCGTGAGTACCCGTTATATAACATAATGTATGGATTCCGCGATAATATCATTCTAAAATCGTATAACAATAAGTTTTATGATTTGCCATATAATGAATTAATGTCAAAACTAAAGATATTATAGTTATCTAATTTGAGATGCAGGGAATATTTCCAGTTACAAATATATATATTTTTTTTGCAAAAATAATTTTTATTACAAAAAGAGCCATGTTTTTTTATACAAACCAGTATTTTTGCATAAAATTAATACAAACGCAAACTTTACTATGTGTAATAATGACAATGATAATAAAACATTCAGCGTGGCACAGCGCTAACATGCAGAGGGTGCTGGGTTCGGTTCCCGGTCAAATAATATCCAAATATAGAATTTACATTTTTGTTCTGGATCTGGTTGCTTTTGTTTGTATGTTACCGTGCCATCCATGAACGGGGAATCCTACTGTGGAGCTAAGAAAGCTGCAGTGAAGAAATCACTATTACTACGTATAATTTATGTTTTAGGCCCAATTACAAAGCCTTCTACGGCAGTGCCAACGAGCCATTCACGCGTAAGTACATTTTTGTTCACTTTATTTTAAAATGGTGAACTCTCAAATGTTTCCTATGATGTTCTATACAATAAGCGATTGAAATAAACGTTAAAACGTTAATTCTAAAGGTTAAAATAGCGATAACTAATACACAGACTTTTTGACACTTCTTTTTTGGGGACACGCTAATTTTCAAAAGTTGTAAGTCTAAGTTTTAAGGCAAATTTTCGATATTTTGCAAATTTCCTTTTGGGTACACTGCGGGCACCCACATGCCCCCATAAAATAGGTCATAGGTAAACTTAAGGAAAGTACGTGGTGACCGAAAACCCCCAAGACCCAGATCGTGAGGAAGGAGTTACTACTACGCCATGAGAGCTAAAGACGGTAGGACTAATGTTCGACCGGGGAGATATCACCGCGCTCTTCATAATCCTCTGTAAAGTAACTAATATGTTTTGGTGGAAGAGGTGAGCGCCTGCCGGTTACACTCACAAACAAGGCGACTACCTTATTCCTTAGGAGTAGCAACGTATCGACACAAAGGTGGCAAATGAGCATGCAGTTCATCTGATGATGATCACTGCCGTCTACTGACATCTGTAACAAAGTCTATAAAGAACAGTCTCATTTGAATTCGTTTACATATATTGCTGTTCTTAAAGACTATGGTGGTCGCATCATTTTTGAGTAGACACTATACCTCTCTCCCAAAACACATATGTATGTATAAGGTTCACGCTAGAGATTAATGTCGTGGTGCTACCTCCGAGGTTGAACCGTAGTTTCTATTACCTTGCGAAGATAATACTATAAACGTTAAAACTACCATCAACTAGTGGCATTTACAATAATCAAGAAAAAACTTTGTTAATCAATATTGAAACTATCAATCCAAAAACTAGACTGTTTTTAATTATTTTTGTGTCGAATGTTCTAATATATGTAATGTTGTTTTAAACAAGAATACCTAATTTAATCACTAGATATACACAATCTGTGCGCGTGGGATGAGGGATATTATCGTCCGGGAAATACTACGAATATGAACGCCGGTCGGCCGCCATTTGTTGCTATTTGCAAATTATTACGACCTACATAAGCCCAATGTCAGCGATAAGTGCATTAGGGGTTGATAGGAATTTTAGGTCGCTTGGATTTGTTAGGTGATCTCTTTGATTTTATTCTATTACTATGATGTTACTTTTCCTTCTTGTTTAGGTTATATTAACTGTTAAGCCATATTAAAATACTTTTACCTAAATCACAATATAGCTGTATGTGTTTTAATTTCTAAATATGTGAAGCCGTCAATATTATAAAAATTTAAGGAAATTTTCAACAGCTACGAATATACAGCAATTTTTATTATATTAATTTTAACTGGCTGTTAAAATGTCGTTTAATTAATTTAGGTATTGGGGCTTGAAGTAGCCCTAATAATGGCATTTGGCGATAACTACACAAAGAGAAACAACGAACTTCCCTCAAATGACTAATTTTTATTTTTCTGCATTATTCAAAAACTTGTAAATCTATGGCTTACATTTACCTATATTATTTATTGAGTTATTTTTCAGAAAAACCTCTTGCATTTATTTAGTTTAGAAGACTTAAGTAATTCTACTTTAATGCTCTTTGATATGTCTGATAGTGATATTACAATAAATATATTAAATGGTTCAGTGAAAAAATAGTAAAAATGTAGATATTTATTAAATTGTTTTTATTGATATTTCAGCTAAATGCGAGATAGACTGCAAGAACAACGGAATATGCGTGGACACTAACACGTGTCAGTGTCCAAAGAACTTTGAGGGCAAATACTGCGAGTACGAGAAGAAGCCGTGCCTTGCCAACCCTCCTCTGCCGAATAACTCACAAAGGAAATGTTTTGCGGAGTACGCTAACCTTTTTTTATCATTTATTTACAACTTGTATTACATGTCTACAAACTGTCTTGTTCGCGGTCTTGTAGCGTTCCTGACTTGACCCATGGTCAACTGTATTTAAAACATTAATTAATAGATGCAATGAGATAAAACTTACATATACATTCATTGATAGAAAAACACACGTAGCCCCTTCCCCGTAGTTCAAATATTTAAACGACTGACAAAGTTAAGCAACGTCGGATGCGGTAGAAAATTGGATGGGTGACCACTAGTGGTAAATATTAATTAACATTTTCATTCGATGTGGACTTTAAGCAGACAGTTCCCGCGATACCGCGATAAAGCAGTACTGATATTATGTCGCTCTAGCATTGTGGTTGCTTAATTATGATAATTACGGGGCGTCTATTTATATACGAGACAAATTTTCTATTCTACGAAGAGTGGCTATTCGAGATATGCACAGGGCGTACATTAACGACGTGAGATAATTTTTCGACCCCTCTCCTGCATTGGGGAGAGGTCGTGAGATTTAATTCGCCCATCCTCCCTCATAATCTATGGTGCGATTCTTCTTATTGTATTTTTTGCGTAAAATAGTTAAACAGTAGCCAAAATATTAGTGTAGAAATATATATTACCTCGCAATTTTACCATTGTTTCCTAGCAAAAAAAAACATTTATTTATTTATTTATTATGTGACAACATGTGACATTTATCGAGCTGCCTCTCTCCCTTACTTGAAATTGGGTGAGATTTAACTCGTCATCCTTCCCTAAATGCCTCATGTCTTGGATAGACCTATATCTTAATAAGTCATTACTAGATTTATTCGTTTATTTCTTAAAACACCAACAGCATCACGTAGAGATCTTTCACATACTATTTTTTATACTAATACTACTATAATTCGACCGGGGAGGTAGCACCGCCGCCCTCATAATCCGCCGTAAAGCATTACTTCTGTTTTGGTTAGAGAGGTGCGGTTGCCGGCTACACTGTGAAGCGAGGCGACCATCTTAGTCCTCGGGGGTAGCAACGTATCTACGTTCGAACCCTGAAAGTATTTCGATCTTGTTTGTGGTTGTACGTGGGTGCCTATGGGCTGCGACTACTTAACGTCAGGAGACTTGCATGCTCGTTTGCTATTCTTCTCACATGAAAAAACCTATATCTGTTCTTATGACGCCAGGATGTGCACAATAACGTGCAACGAAGGTCACAAGTTCTTCGATGGGACGACGGTGGCGAACTTACGCTGTGTGTCCGGCGAGTGGCAACCGACTCGGGCGGATCTCAATTCTATCAGCGACTGCCAGCCTGAATGCAACCCGCCTTGCGAGAACGGCGGCGTGTGTCTTGCTGTTAATACTTGCCAATGTCCAAAGGATTATAGAGGACCTCAGTGCCAGTATTGTAAGTAAAAAATTACAATATCGTGTATTAAGAATGTAGTTAAATATATATTTGTTACTGGCAATTTGTTAATTACCGGGCTTCTTTAGAGAAAGCAGAAAATATAATATACTGTAGGAAATGTTCGTGTTAGCTCTGGTGTAAAGTAAAGCTGGTAGATCAATAACTGTTCAACCGGTACTACACGAATTTCTAACGTGAAGTATACTTACGTTTCGATAGTATGTTTTTTCACTTGCAAATGAGGTGACACCTTTACGTGGACCCGCAGACAACCGCGCCCGCCGCGGGTGTTAAACGCGTCATGCAATGTGCTCTTACTTGTTGCATACAAATCTATATTCTATGTAAGTTGCGTACCCACAAAAGCGGCGGGCGCGGGGGAAATCCTTCCGTGAGTTCTTAGACATAGTCCTCATGAGTAGCAACGAATTTGTGATCTACTTCAAGTGGGGTTGTTGTATTTTTATTAAATTGAATTCAAATGTCTATGGGAAGCAGTCACCACTTATCATTAGGCGGACTGCATAAGCATTCCAGTTTGCATTTTCCATTTTACAAAAAAAAAATTGGCGTTGCAATACACATGTACTTGTGGACGTTCCCAATAGTTTTAAAATAGAAAATAAGTAACAGGAACAGTTTGACTAGAATACCAATCCTAGTTGATCAAATGGAACATCAAATGCTTATATTGCTTAATGGAATACTGACTTAACGCAAAAAGACGATTGTCGGAAAATTGCAAAAAAGATCTTGCTATGAGAACCTAACCTACTTGTTGATGTATAAAATTAAAATAAAACATCGCTCGGGCGGTAGTAATGAGTATCTAATTCAATTCTGACTCATCTACTAATGGGTCAGTGTTCCATTAAGCATGCCATTTGTTACATCATTATGTTCGACGACCCTATTGGTGTAAAGATAGGTATACTGACGTGCACCGCAGGTTCCGAGTTCGATTCCTGGTAAAGTAGACATCTGAATGACCAATTTAGGTTTCTTATCTGGGTGTGAGCTTCTGTCTTTGGGATCCATAACACTAGAGACCTTAGATTGTACAAAGTGTTATCTACTTACTAGCTGCAAACGCATGTGATATGCGGAAGCTGGCGTTCAATGGCGGATACAGTTGCTTCGGAGACGGCTCCTCGTTCTCGTGCCGGCTGACGTGCCCCACCGGCGCGTCCTTCAGCGTTCCACCGGCTGAGATCTACACCTGTCTCTACTCCACCGGCGTATTCGAGCCGCAACCGATACCGCACTGCGTTTTTGGTAAGTGTCGCTGTTAGCGACGATTTAATTTGTTTGTAGGTACCTTGTTTCCATAATGTACATAATACAGTCTGCGGTTCTATATAACATGGATTCTATTCTATTCTGTTCTATTTAGAACTACCGTCGGGATTTAGTTTCTGAATTAAACCTAAGCCTCTATATATTATTCGTAAAATATTGTTAAAAAATTAAATTGCTGGCATTTCTTGCGTTACATGTTTTATATCAAAAACAATGTGTTAAATTTAATAGATAGCGGTGAATTGAAATGAAAAATAAATCATATTCAAAAATAACGACTGATCTATTGATCAGTCGTCATTTTTGAATATGATTTATTTTTGAAATATAATTTGACAGTTTTATAAAAATAGGATAGGCATTATTATTTTCGTCATTCATTTCATTATTCTACTTTTTATTACTAGCGACAATATTTTAACACTATACTTTTAAAATATATATTTAAAATGTGTAGTACAAAATGTTGTTACAGATGAAGTTATCGTAATCACTCCGAGCAACCACGCAAATAACGTAAGTACCAATGATCCATCTTATAAAATACAATATCGTCATCAGATATGAATCAGAATACATTTTGCTAACTCACCAACAAAAATACACACAAAAATGAAAGAACTGTCATCCTTATTACCAAGTGATTTTCGTTTGATGCGTTATTAAACAGTCCACACTTACATTTTAGTATATAATGGTTTAGCCGTGACCACGCAACTGGTTTGAAATATTGGCATTGTAAAATCGTTATTCTAAATACCGCGATGATATTACTTTAAAATCGAGAGTTAAAGGATAAAAATGTAAAGCTTAAAATACCATACTTATTTCAAACAAATATTCCTTTTAAATTATTTTTGCCCGCACCGGCGAAATAGCTAAACAGAGCCATGATGACAAAGCTAAAGGTACGAGTCCTTGTCTAAAAGGGCTACGTGAGTAAGTGAATTCTAATATTAGTCATTTACAAAGTATATATATATATATATTACATATATATTATAGATACCTACACAAAACATATTACCTAGCGAAAAGTCGCCTATAGAAATATCAGAGTGATCGTTAATACATCGCCGAGTTTGAAGAAAAACTCTATTATTCAATAAAGGTAAAAAACCTTTATTGAAGAATATAGCAATACCTCGACTTACTCTACCCTGACTTACGCAAATCGGGAGTTACGCGATTTTAAAATCACGTCAATTTTTTATGTATTTGTTTTTTGTTAAGAGTGATCGGAGAGTAAGACTTTGAAGAATTAGTTTTTAGACCCAAATCAATCGAAAGATCAAAAGGGGGTCGGAAAATATGACTTATAATTGAAAAAAAAAAAAACAAAAAAGGACGCAATTTATCTATAATACAATGAATTAAAAAATGGAAACATTTTGTATTTTTTAATTTTAGCACCAATTTAAAATTATTTAATTGTATCCCGACTTACGCGAATTCGACTTACGCGGTTATCTCTGTTCCACTTATCGCGTAAGTTTGGGGTATTACTGAACATGTTATTTCAGCCTCACTTCTCAGTCCGGCCCAACGAAACTAGTACTTTTGCAACACCGATGGACCACATGGGGCACGGTCAACACCCCCCGGGCCACCAAGTGGTGGTGGTGCAAGATCTCACGCCCCGGGGCGGCAGCTGCCTCACCTGGGCCGGGATGCACTACAAGACCTTCGATGGAAAGATTTACAGGTTTATTTTAATCGTTGTATTTAAAACCTTAAACAGGACTTGATATTTATGGTGTGACTGGGAAGGTACCGGAGAGATTTTCATAATCCGCCGTGAAGCAATTCTGTTTTGGTTGGATTTGTGTATGCCAACTAAACTATACATCTATTTTTAAAATTCCGTAGAATGTTCTAAAATTATTTAAAGATACTCGGGATTTAAGTATATTTCTACTGCTTATATTTCTTAAAATGAGTTAAACCCATTGAGCACCATATTATATTTCATAAGTAGTAAAACTATTATTTAATTAGGGAGGTACTACCTTACCTAGGAGGTCTTACCTACATTCCACCGTGAAGCAAATCTTGTGTCTCGCTGTAAGGTGCGTTTGCCTGTTATACTTATAAGCAAGGCGACCATCTCAGTATCAGGAATGGCAACACACCTACGTTCGACCTCAGAAACGAGTTCTTCAGTCCTGTTTAAGGTTGTATGTTGATGTCCATCAATTGCAGCGATTGTTTAACATCACTTTTCCGATGTACTGCTTTAATATAAAATATATTATTTATACCACAGCTTCCAGTCCCCCTGCCAGCACATCCTGGTGCGTGACGCTGAGGAGCACAAATACACGGTGGCCATCAGACAGCCAGAGTGCTCCCGCCAAGACTACTGTCCCCTGGAGCTCACGGTATACCTGGAGGAAAAGATGTATATGCTGAGCGTCTCAGGTGAGTTTGGACCCTGCATCTTCGTTACAAGCTTGCATACCAAACACAGTCTTAAGAATCTTAGATGCACCATGATTGTCGAGAAATTGCAGTAGAACATTTGGATCACATAGCAATATATCGGCACATCTACATTTTATGAATTTTACAAAAGTAAGAGTCAAAAATTGATAGAATGTTATAATATACATATGTACATAGAAAACAATTCCGTTTTATTTGCTATGTTAGAGTATGGATTACTAATATTCTAGAATATTTACTTAATAATACTGTTTTTTCAATATCAATGTGTGAATAAATATTATTCAAATGGTTAGTTAACGGTTCTGTTATATTTTTAAACGACAGAGGATGGATCATAGGTATTCAAATACGTAGTTAATAGTTCGGCTCTATTTTCTGACGTAATAGTATGGACTTGTGATATTCAAAAATATCTAAATAATGTTATTGATTTATTTTGCGATATCAGTGTGTAAATTCATTATATTTAAAGACGTACTCAACTGTCTCTTTTTTATTTTATTACGTCAAAAGAAGAATTATTAATATTCAAATACTTGCTTCATAATCTCATTATATTTTCTGACTTTACATTTTCTGACGTTAGGAAATGGATCAGAATTTAAAAATATTTTTTAAATAAAATTATTTTATTTTGTGGCGTCAGAGGATTCATCAGTGATATTCAAGAACACGAAACGGCTGATCCCGATCCCGGCGTCCCTTCCCGGCATCCGCGTGTCCATGCCCAGTGACCACGTGCTCGTCAACCTGGATGCGCTGGGCGTCACCCTCAAATGGGACATGAATGTAACGTATATTCTTTACACATTTCTAAAGCATTCTGAACTCAACTTATGGCCGTGGTATTTAAAAGTTTTAGAAAGCTTTGAGGTAGCATTACGATCATAACTATTTCTGTACTAACGGTGGTATTTGCTCTGTTCTAGTTTGGACGATGAGGTAGATGATACACTTAAAAGTTTTGTAATATTTGGTTTCTATTTTTTTATGTTGCTAAAGTAACAAACGAGCGTCCAAGTCTCCTGATGTTAGTCTTTGCAGTCCATGGACATCCGCCTCAAATCTTAAACAAGATTAAAATCCTGCCTGTCGTTATGTATAGATGCGGTGCTCCTGAGGACTGAGACAGTTGTCTTGCTTGCCAGTTTTTGGGCAGATTCACCTTTCCGACAGAACCACGGAATTTCCAACTTTATGGCAGATATCGGAGATGGCACTTATTCCATTCCGTCCAAACATATAATTCTAACATCTTCAAAATCTTCAACGCCTGATCGACAATGTTTACTCTTGTTCTATATGGAGTTGTTTACAAAGTCCACGAACGATGGTCACAACATACCATCAGATGAATTCCACGTTTATTTGCTATATAATTCCATCGATAATAATAATGTTTTTACTATGTAACGGGTACTCGCGATTAACACTTCAATTGCCGATATTACGAACCAGTTGCATAGGACGTGATCACTGCTAAACTGAAATATCGACAAAAATTGTTAGTCATAAGTACCCGTTACATAGTAAAATGTATTAATTCAGGGATGATATTAGTTTCAATATATATATTCAAATGACGATACTTATCTTCCAGAGCATAGTGACGGTGGAAGGAAGTGTGCTGCTGTGGAACAAGACGGAGGGTCTCTGCGGCACGCTGGACGGCAATCCGGAGAACGACATGAGGATCAAGGACGGCTCCGTGGTGAAGACCAAGTCGGTCATGATCGCATCCTGGCAACTTAACAAGATCGGAGGCAAGTATCATAGGATTTTGTAGGATTGTAGAACCTGCATGCTTCAACATGGAGATACCACTGCCACACACATTTCCACCATGAAGCTTACTTGTGTTTCGGTAGTAAGGTATTTGGTTCCGTTCCGAATGAGGCGACCACCTTAGTTCTCAGGGGTAGCATTGTTTCTATTTGTAATCGGCATCAAGTGAGACTCTAGTTTTTTATAGAATTGTTTCTAGATCTCCGTGGATGTCAAGGATTACTTGACTACAGCAGGACGACTGCATGCTCCTTTGCTCCTTCAGTTCAATAAAAATAAAAGTTTTAGATATCTTTTTCTTACTTATAACGTCTACAGAAAGTCTGTGGGCGTTTTTTTACATATAAAACCGAAAACTGGATTGAAGTCCTGCCTGACGTCGTGTACATATGCATTGCTACTCCTGACCACTGCGATGGTCGCCGTTTGTGTACTTTAATACAAGTACTGCTTTATGACGGATTATGAGCGTGGCGGTGGTACCTCCCTGGTTGAATTGTCCCACCAGCGAGCAAATTACGATAAATATCTTCGTTTTGTGGCAGACATCTGCGACAGTAGCCCGACGGAGACCAGCGCCTGCTTGTCACGCGCCGACGAAGATGTAATGCGCGCGATGCAGTTCTGCAACAAGGTTTTCACCAAGGAGAAGTTCAGGAAGTGCTCCATGGTTAGTAACTGCCAGGATTTTCTGGACCAATAATCCTCTCCAGGTTTCCATGTTCGTATCTCGGTCAAGCAGACACTGAAATTCTAAATTAGGGTTCTATTCTGGGTCTGGGCCTTTATGTACTAGTCTTTCTTTTATGTTCAACATAGTGCCCGTGAGATCAGAGTGTCAAAAAATTAATAACATTAGTGCCAAGTTTGAGTGGCGCTGCTAGTGGCGAGAGCGCTGGTTCATATCTCGCGGGAATTGCGGTCGCTATTCAGCGCGATCAAAATATGTTTTTATTATATATATTCGATTAAGGTGGAAGAAAAAAATACCAACAGTGACAAAACGAGACAATTGCCATTATATATGTTTGAAGCTAATACTTACGCGCCCTATATGTGTGTGTGCTTGCGTGTGTGTGTGTGCGTACATTTAAACATATTATTTAAATATTTATTTCCCAGGCTATGGATGTGTCCCAACTGCTGGAAGCTTGCCAATGGGACTACTGCGCTTGTGTTGCCAGCCTTAGTAAGTTTTTTGTTACAAACATATTTAATCAAACTGTTCGTATTAATTTCATTAAACAACCATTGTACATCAAGCATTGTTATAGTAGCTAGTGATGCACCGTATATATGTATCCGTATCTGCGGATATCCGAAAGAAAACCTCTGTTTTTCGGATCCGTACTTATAGTTTGAAACGGATCTTGAACAATTGACTTCTTTATTAAATTTTGTTCTGTATATGTAACTTTATGTGTACGTAGCAATGAAATACTTTTAAATTCAATTGAAATGTTATTTTATATTCCTAAAATTACATTTTTAATGATACGCATTCGTATCCGTGAATATGCATTTTTAACGAATGTTTTTATACTTTATTTTCTACTTAATACTCTTACTCCTTTTGTACGTCTTTGTACTGGACTGTTCCTGCAATTGTAATGGTAACGTTAATTTCCAGATCCAGAAGAATGTGCTTGTAGCACCGTATCCGTGTACGCGAAGGAATGTCTGCGTCACGGCGTCGAGGAGATGAAGTCCTGGCGTGACGCTGACACGTGCCGTGAGTCATTTACATATGTTTTATTTGAGGCAATAAGGTAGACTCATAGACGACTGAAGGTACCATCGCCGCTTTCATAATCCGCTGTAAAGCTTATCGATTGTATATTTTCCTTATATGTGTCGCCGCATATCTCAGTCATTTATTAACAGACTTGGATCAAAAGGTCCTATTTATTGTTTGATTCTCTTTAAAATTGAAGAGAAAATTAGAGAATATTCGTAATTAAGATTAATTCAAAATTAAATAATGTATCCTGTAATTGAGTAATTCGTTTTGAAAACTCTTCCAAAGGACAATAATTTATATAAAGCTTTTTGGATTGAATTAACATATTTTATGTACATATGTTTAATATATTATTTACTTTTACTTATATTAAGTATTATTTACTTTTAAAGTATTTCTTGTTAGATTACTTTAATAAATCGCGCATTTCGACGATAGTGCGATTGTCTTGAAAGTTCGATTTAAAGGATACGTTTATTAGACTTTTTATTGATTCTAAATATGTACTATTGTTAGAATATTTATGTGTCAATATTGCAATAATTTATGTAAAGCCATTGTAAGTATTCAAATAAACTACAAGAAATAATCACATTTAAAAAATGAAAAACTATATCTCGAAATGTTGTACTATCGTTGCAAACGGACGAAATACTACAAGTGGAATTTATCCATAAATTTACTACTATCAATTAAATATATATTAAACATGGTATGTAGATACAATAAAAATACATTTAACCGAAATGGACATCCCTAAGGATAGAAAACAGGACAGATAATTTATTTGTAGTCGATCGTTTTTTAATTAAAATTATTGTTCAGTACGAATTTTGCATATTTACCAAGACGATTAAAAACATTTTAGCAATGAAATGTCCGGATGGCAAAGTATACCGGTCGTGCGGGCCCGACGTGCAGCCCAGCTGCGCCTTCCCGCAGGCCCTACCCCGGGACAACTCGTCCTGCGTGGAGGGCTGCTTCTGTCCTGAAGGGCTGTTCCTGGAGAACAACCGATGTGTCCAGAAGAGCGAGTGTCCTTGCCGCGCCAGGAACAAGAGCTTCCCGCCCGGCTCTGTGATACCGAAGAGTTGTAACACTTGGTAAGATTTCGTGGATAAATGATTTTTTTATTAATCGGAAGTAGATAAGCTGTCAAATAAGCGGTCTTCTTGATTGTAAGTGGTCACTGCCGCCTCATACCAACGAGTTGTAACACCTGATAAGATGTTCGCAGATTAACGTTTTTTTTTATTGAACGGAAGTAGACAAGGTGTGATAAGCGGTCCTTTGGATGGTGAGTGGTCACTGTCGCCCATGAGCAGCCATAGCCAACTAAAAATAGGATTGCAGTCTTTCCTAATCTCAATTACTACTACCGCTCTCATTATCTGCTGCAAAGCAGTTCTTGTCTTTCGGTCGGAGAGGAGTGGTTACCTACTATACGTACAAACGGCGACCATCTCAGTCCTCGCGTCATGTCGACGACGACGTCATGCGGCACTGGTCTTATTTGAGGTTGGACGTACATGTTCACGGGCGGCTGAGATCGCTTAACATCAGAAGGCATCCTTTATTACCGTTCTAACATAAAAATATAGTTTCGTATCATCCCTCGTCTTATTTTATCGTAACATAATGTATCGTATTTTTTTGCTCTCTTTTTTATTCCGGTCGACCTCAGCCAAAAATTCGTTCAAGTCCAATGAACTGATTTTACATTCTCACTCAGACATCCATTGAATGTATTTAAAGACCTTATAATAAATAAAATACTTGGTTTTGAATATCGTATCACATAATTTCTTATCGTAATATATCGCATAATATCGTATCGTATCGCACCGTACTATGGTACGATACGTTGTACGGTACGTAACGTGGGCGTGTGGGCGGCGCAGCACGTGCCAGGCGGGCGAGTGGGCGTGCACGCGCTCGGCGTGCGGCGCGCGCTGCAGCGCGGTGGGCGACCCGCACTACACCAGCTTCGACGGGCTGCGCTACGACTTCATGGGCCACTGCACCTACACGCTGCTCAGCGCCGCCAACCTCACCGTCGACGTCGAGAACGTCGCCTGCTCCGGGACCATCACCGAGGTACCTACCATATGACGCCGACCGCCAAAACCACCCATTTTATAGAGAAGAGATTACATACATCGGTCTAATACTCATTTTCGAGTAATTTTATCTATACATATACACATTTAGTAAAACCCATGGTATTACCATCCATAAATACATTGTAGTTTCCTTTACTATGAAATTCTCCATTATTATGAAAGAGTAAAAAACGGGCATGCAGGCCATCTGATGTTAAGTGGTCACTGCAGCCCATGGACAACCACGT
>DWON01001163.1:0-26035 GCA_018251015.1 Phocides pigmalion okeechobee | reverse complement strand
TCTGTTCTATTTGAGATTGGACGTGGTTATCCATGAGCTGCAGTGACCACTTAACATCAGGTGGCCTGCATGCCCGTTTCTTACTCTATCGCAATAAAAAATGGTTTATACTGCATCGTACAAGAAACATTTTAGAATGAAACTTCTATTTTTGTGCTAGAAAGATGGAATTAAGTTGGAATAAGTCTTATTGGTTTTAATCCAGAGGTATTTTACACAGTCACAGATATTTGTAATTTATATTATCAGCTAGCGGCCCGGTCCAGCTCAGCTAGAGTAATAAAGTTTATACTTACTTATATTATTTTTCTTTCATACACGCATCCAGTCATTACCTAGTTGCAAAAACTAAATTCGTTCATGTACTTCGAACGACAGCTGAATAAAAATATATTGAATTTAACTATTTAATTTATCTCCCAATTTACAAATAAATTTAACTTATTATCCACCTAAACCTTCCTCAGTTACTCGACCTATTGTTAAAAACTGTGAAGAAATCCGTCTAGTACTTTTCGAGTTTATCATGAAGAGACAGAATGACAGACAGACGTAAGACTTTATTTTGTAATGTTTAGAGACTAGCTGTTCCCGCGACTTTGACGCGAAAGTAGCATCTAGCTCCTTCACCTCAAATTCAAATTCCCCTCAAAACAATTCCAGGTATATTTTTCTTCATTTTTACTTTATACTGAACAGAGATTTGTAACTTATACAGGAGAATTAAACTTTTTACGTGTAATATACAGGTACAGTTACTATTAAATGATCGTAACAAAATAGCAGTAATTAAATATAAATATTGTGGATATAATGTGAATAATTTAAAAGCGGTAGAAGCTATACTGGGGAGGGACCACCGCCACTCATTTCTGTCGTGAAGCTTACTTGCATTTCGTTAGGAAGGTATGATTGTCGGCTCACTTACAACGTGAAACGACCATTTTAGTTCTCGGGAGTAGCATCACAACTGTATCGACTTTAAGGAAGACTCTTGTTCTTTATAGAGTTATAAAAATTATAGACACAGATGTCCGTGGACAACTATCATTTACCATTAGGCGGACTGTTGGTTTGCTACTACCATTGTAAAAAAACCTGTAAGGAACAAAAATAAAAGATGGAATTCTATATTGGAGTTGATTTTCAATTAGAATTGAGTAATACAGATAATCTATGATTATGTAAATACAAATACCAATTAAGACGTTTGAATTAATGTTTGAAATTAGGATCTTAAGGGTTGAAAACGGGAGATGCAATTTCTTCGAAATTGTTTTTTTTTTAATTATGTTATCGAAAATTAACTTTTGCTCGTCGACGTCAGGCCTACACAACGTTTGTGCTTCAGGCAGTTGCGTGGAGCTGCGCCGTATCGATTCAGAACCACATACCTATCTCTGCATTACGTACAGTACTATACGTACTAGCTACAACACTATGTACCTACGAACCTAGGCTTTTACCTATCTAGATGGCTGAATCGTTTCTTTTATGTTCGAAGAGCAGTAAGTCTGATGTTAAGAGGTCGCTGTAGCCCACAGACAACCACATTCAACATGAAAACCAAGTAAAGTTAACATTCCATCCATCCAGTCCATCCATCACAGTAATCATTCATCACCACATCAATACATTCATATATCTTTCCTCACTAATTAGAGCTACAAGGACTCTTTCCGTGGAGCTGTAGCACGCGACCGTGTATACCATTTCTTCGTAAGACAAATAAATTTTCCAAGTCGTCAATGGCGAAGTATGATAATATGCAGCTCATTGTTCATTCATGCCGTACACAAGTACAACGAACCAATAGAATTATATTTTGCGGCAGATTCTGGGAACTTTGGAGCGACAATTTCGACCGAACTGTTACTGAGGAGCTTACTGAGAAGTTCAACTGATGGAGAGTGGTTAAAGTCCTGGGCATCAATACTAAATCTATACTATAGAAGTCTGTATGCTTCGTCTCTAAACCTCATTTTCTGACCAATTTTGTGATAAATATTTGTTTTCTGAATCTCCAAATATACTAATAAAATTAAGGTTTCTGCAAGGTGGTAGTGTTAATGTTTGATCGTGAAGGTACCACCGCCATCGTTATAATATCTCGTAAAACTGTTCTTATGTTTTTGTTGGAGAGATGTGGTTGCCGTCTAAATTTACGAGCGATGCGACTATCTCAATCCTCTCCATCTATGCACGACGTTAGACCATTAATTATGAGATAGCCTGTCAGATCATATGCTACTTTACTTGCATAAAAAGGATTTTGTCTCTTACTCTGTATGTCATTTTGTGATTCACAGCGGCTTCACCAATCTTGATGAAAATGGGTATAATCATAGTAAGAATATGTGATTTCCCAAATGATAAGCTATCAAATATTAATTACATCATGATTAATCAGTCCATTACCGGTCCATTACTGGATACAGATTTCAGTATGAGAAAAAACAAACAGAAAACATGGAAACCTTAGGCAAGCTGTTTAACCAATCTTATAATGTTGTATTTACCGTTAAAGTAAGTGATAATTATTTTCTAATATGTAATAATTATAAATCGTACCGCAGCGTACTTGAAAGCCGTTGGTATTACCGATCGATAAATGTATAAAGACGTTAGTTAAGCTATGATGTATGTGAACCGAATCGAAACGGTCCAAATGTTTTCTGAATTGAAAAATCATGTTGACACTGAATATTGTTGACATTACTCAAATTGTTTACGAATAGTATTCACATACCTTAAAACTAGATAAGAAACTTGTCTCTATTGTCTTATTACTGAACAACCAGTCCCAAATCAGAAATCTAAATTCATCATTCAGATGTCTGCCTGGACGGAAATCGAACCCGCATCTTTTGCATTATCACTGCGTCACGCGAATCGGCATTATGTATATAGTAATTCTTCTTCAGCTACCTTTATATCTTTTTGTTTTCATTCTTGACGAATGTTTCCATTTGTATACACATTATATATGATAAGTTTCTTGTGTTCATTAAATCGAGTTCGATCTTTAAGAGGCCTTAAAGATCGAAATGTATAACAAAAATCATCTACTTTTCCAATAGTATGGAGAGAGACCAGAGGTACTAAGAAATGCATTGAATATGACGTTTAGCCAAAATACCAGATACCAATAATACGTTTATTTTAATATTTTGGTAGATGGTAGATATACATATGTATAGTTCAAACAAACATATCAACCTCATAAACCTCCGTGAAGCAAGTATTGTGCTTTGGTTGAGGATGTATGGTTGCTGGCTACATTTACAACAAAGGAGAACTTAGTGCTCAGGAGTGGCATCGCAGCTGCATACGTACATTCTGTTATGATTGAGGCTGGGTGTGAAATTTAATCTGTTGCAACGCTTTCTTATATATGAAGTTGGGTACAGAAGTCGGACTGCAGACACTTATTAACATGAGCGACCCGCAAACGTTTGCTGCATTGTAAAATAAAAATACTAAAGACAAATGTAAAGCAAAATGTATTTCTATCTCTGATATATCTTCGTTCTTGTTCGGAAATACGCTTATACAAGATCCATTAGCTTAGCCATTTAGTAACGGTTTGTCGTGTGTCTGAGTTCTAATGTATCGGATTTTAACTTAACTAAAACGTTTTAACGTAACCAAATCGTATACATAAACTGATGCATATTCTGCGACTTACAATCTTGATAGTAATATTTAATAACGTAATAGGTAACGTAATTTAATGTGATCTACATAACATTTTGTATTCCTGCCAAATTATTGGCCAAACAAAACTATTTATCTTTCTTATTTTGCTAAAGTAACAAAAAGCGTGCAAGCTATCTAATGTTAAATGGTCTCTGCAGCCCATACATTACGTCTAACCTCCAACAAAACTAAAGATCCACCTGAAAGTGTTTATAGATGCGACACTAATCCTGAGAACTGAGATAGTCGTCGCTTGTAGGTGGTCGGCAACCGCACCTCTCCAATCGAAACACAAAGAGTTGCTTCACTGCGGATTATGAGGGTGGCGATGGGACTGCTCTAGTCGAACTATGGCTTTCCTGTCTATTCAAAAGTTCCATTTAAATATCATAATTAACGAAATAATCTCGATGAGTTACCATCGTAGTCGTCTTGATCCAACGTACAGCAATTTATGTTTTGGTTTTAGAAGTACTGTTGTTCTATCACAGTGAATAAAGTTAAGTAATACGAATTTGTTCCCCAATATTACATGGACGACGTGGTTTCGCCGAGACCATGACCCATACAACTGGTTCGAAATATCGGTAAACATAAATCAAAAATCGTTAATCCTGATTACCCTGTACACAGTAAAATGTATAAATTCCGCGATATACTATACGATATACTTTAAAATCGTATATTACTTTGACAGTTGTATAGTTGGTGAATCACGAAATTCTCGATAAGACGGACGGACGGACGGTGATTGGCTTACGAAAGCCAGATCATGACGGAGCGCAAAGGTTAAGGAGAACTTTGTTTACGTTGCGTTACATTGAGTTACTTGTTTACTACACCAGTTGCGAGGAACGGCTCGCGTTTGGATCATATTATATTGTACATAGTATTTGTATACATTAACATATGCTGAACTTGTCTCACGCTTGTACAAGCGTTAAAAAAAAGTGGACACATTTTCGGAATTAGATGAAGATGATGACGATGATTAGCAGCGGAGTGGAATGTGAGTGTGTGAGAAGGGATCTGTGTCTAGCATAAAGCAATGCAAAATCATTATATAGATTGTACCCATGTTTATCTTATTTCTGTTATTTTTTCAAAAACAAAACAAATCAGTAACCTAAATACAACCACGTTTTAAAAACTTATGAGAAGCATCTAATTTTATTCTGTATAGTATTTTAAAACAACGAATGATTGTTTATTCCTTGGAATGAGAAATTGTTATAAGATCACTCTTTTTTTAATGTATTCCGAGATACAAATTTCGAAGTAAGCTTAAATCAAGCTTGTTAAGATATGATAGTAAGGCCTGCACACTAAACACTGCAGTGGCCGCGCCGCAGAGCGTCAGTCGCCATTCATAAATATTCAAATATCGAATTTGAACGCTCGTTACTCACTAGCAAAGTTTTAATTACGCCACAACTCTGTTCGGTTTGGCACTTTGTTTTATTTGTAGCTCTATGGAACATACTAGTTCCATTTTGTTTTTTAGTTTCACGTTTGATCGACGCTTCTGGTGACAAGAGGCCTGGTTTATATCTAGCGCAGAGAATGTGATCGCTATTCTCGTTTAGGTTAGGTTTTTATTACTAATTTTGAGGTATTTATTGTTATATTAAGGGACTTTTATTATGTCAGTGTAGGTGGTATGGGTACCTTACTAAACACTTTTTGATGGTCTGGAAGTCGACATTATGTAGGCCCCAATATTGGCAGGAGGGATAGCAATAATGTTAAAATAGAAAACATAAGTACACTTACCTACTCCAAATGTTTCGCATCTCCTATCAGTGTCTAGCTCGACGGTGCGGTTTCCAATATTTAATATTTAGTAAAAGAGAAACAAGGCACTCAACCCTGAAATAGAATTGAAATGAGGCTTTTGTTAATTAAAACAAATCTAGTGGAGGATTTTTTAAACACAACTTTGTTTCAGCATCCAAATTTAGTTCCCAAAAAAAGTAACTTTTCTTCAGTCGAATATAAATAAGTCACAAGACTATAGGAAGAAGGAAAAAATCCAGTTTTAGTCTCGGAAGGAAGTAAAATATCTGGCCAAAAACAATTTTTTGATTGTCATGATCATGCTGTGACGAGGATTTCACAAAAATAAAGGATTTAAAACGAAAAAATGTATCAGCTTCAAAATTTTATTATTAAATAAGTAATAGTTTGGTCGAATACAAGAGCAGTGACTATCCTGTCATGGCCATGGTGTGACCATGTAGTCGCGATACATTGTTGCCATAAACGATTTCTCCACTTTGTAAGAATAATTGAATCGCCATTCATAAATATTGTAATTACAAAGTCATATTTATTTGTAGTAATAGTCATTTTGATTTTAAACGCTTTTATTTTTTTTATTATCAAAGGTGTGCCACGTGGTCATTACGTAATAACAACAATATTATAATGTAACTATGAAAAATCATGAAGTTAAATTGCAATTTCAAGATATTTTACAACTAGATATAACTAGAAGCTTCTGAAAAATAGTATCAAAATATATTATACTATAAGTATGTCATGTGTAGTTTCGCGGCTTATGCATTGGTAAACAAAAAGGAAAGTAAGGGACAATGAACCTGGTTCAGAGTTGGATGGGTGGTCGCTTATGATATTTTTTTGTGCTTTCATGCTTTGGAATTCACTTTAAGCAACCAGTATTGGTTGTTATGGATATCCTTTAGTTGTTTTTTTTTTTTCAAAAATCTATGGGCTGTTTAAATGGGTTAGCCACGAAGCCATAACTCTGCTATCACCAACACACATTGATTGGACCAGCGTGGTCAAATAAGTTTCAACCTTTCCCGAAGATACAAAAAGAGTATAGAACAATAATAGAACCATGAATAAGTTACCTACATTTTCTAAAACCCTGAACATTTGGCATAAATATTCAAACGACTATATTCGCAGTAATGCAAATAAATTAGTCTATCAAAGAGAATCAGACGTTGTACGTCAAAAAGGTATCCTCTATAAAAATTTGCGGAGCAGTAATTAAGAACAATTCATCTTGGAGCGATATGAAATATTTTCATTTATTGCTCGAGCGCCGAGCCCCGAATGCAGCTAACTTGATCGCAGGCACGCCGCGGCCTCCAGCCAAGTGAAATGCACAAAATCCATTCGGTTTTATCTCGTTAACTAGCACCTCCAACCCGAAACCGACTTTACGTGCCACGTTTAAAGTTCCAAGTGCTTTCGCGCGCCAGTTTTGTTCTGTAGATGACGTGTGCCGGGAGACACGCCCGCGAGCACTTTTGATGCTTCACACTACGGGATTGAGTTGAAAATCGGTTGGAATTGCACGGCGTAAGGGTCGTTATAACACTTCAACATGAACGAGTCCTTATGATCGAGTGATTAAAGTTGATTTTGGTGTGGATGGGGGCGCAGATGATTTTTTATGGTGGCCGGCCGGCAATCAGCTGTTTCGGCACGCGTTCTCGGCCCCCGGGGAGGATGATGTCAGCTCCCTCTAAGCGGAGCTTCACTTCTATTAAATTTTCTAAAATTGCGACCCCCTCCGGTATAGCGAAATTGGTGTAAAAACATATCGGGGAGCGCAGGAATACTTTGAGAGTTTAGCTATTATTACTAAGTAGAGAAACATGTATGTCTGCAATGCTATTTGTGCGGTTATCAAAATTAAAATTTTCAAGCTTTTAATGCAATTGTTCTACGTTTAAGCGAATCTGATTTCGGTTTCAGAATGTATTGTTATGTGTACATTTTTAATATACTACTTTTCACCTACAGCTTTTCTCTCGCAGACGTCGATACAACAATAAAGTAGATTGTTACAATCTTTAAACCCCTACCTACTTTACTCCCTTAGGTGTGAAATTTTCTAAATTACTTTAGTGCTAGCTTAAACTATGTAAATAATCTATCAATATAATTTCCGACTTCTAACTTCAACAGCTCTGACTGTATGTCTTTGGATATGTCGGTCACCTTACACATAAATAATACTAGTCTTGTGTTTACTTTTTACATACATAGATTACTTTAATTACATGTACATGACGCGCGTTGTTATTATTAAATATTGGTATGAAAATCTGTGAAATTACGGTAAGCATTATCGCAAAGTACATGCTATTTTACCAGCTCAATTTAAATACGATTTTATATCTGATGGTAGATAAAATGCTTGTAATCACGCTACTCATAGTACCTACCATATTTAGTTAAACCTTATATAGTTGGTTTCATTAATGTATAAATAAGCATTGCAACACTGAATTATAATTTCTCTTACAAATTGCTTTAATAACAAACCCTTTAATATTTATAAGCACATGTACCTTATGCTTACAATAATTATCATCCCATTATTATCTTAAGGCTACGCATACGTCTCGTCTCAGAATGCGAAGGGGAAGGCTAAGGATCTAGGTGGAGATTGGTGGATTTCACATACTTTCTTTTTTACATACCTGTGCCATCTTGGTTGACTCTCATCAACTCAAAGGAATGCTGATTTTCTCACAATGTTTCCTTTCATCGTTAAAACAAGTGATAATTAATCACTGGTATGTGTATAACTTGGAGTAAACAGACGAAAAGTCACGAATTCCAACCCTGGATGGACTATCTTTGACATAATATATAATAATAATAGTTGTCCCTAAATATAGATCATGTAATGTGGCTATTCATTTGTCATAAATCTACCAGAAAAGAGGTTTAAATTGTTATTGAATGATAACTTAAATATATATGAATACATCATTTTACGTGGTCTTTAAAGAATAATTATATTCACGTTCCTAATTCCATATCTGTCTTAAATAAGTCTCTTGGAGAACTACCCACTTTGAGCGCATTGATTGAAGACCCTCTCATCGTTTTCCGAAAGAAGAATTAATTTGATTCTTAGTAACTACCTACCTATTGTTCCGGAGAATTTTCGTATCTACTTAAATTACGTAAAAGAAACGTTTTTACGAAACTACGTTATTAGTATGTCCAACGCAATCGCCGGTGATTTTTCTTAATAGATAAGCTAACTAAACCATTTGAATATCAATCGAAAGTGGGTATTTAGGTTGCTTAAAGTAAAGATTAAGGCGAAGTATATTTGATGGAATATTGGTTTCTAATATATTGTGGTTATAAAATACAATGAACTAAATTTCTTAAAATATACTTTCTTAAATACTTTCTTTCTTTGCTTTTGACAGCGTAAAAAAAATGTTACTAATACAAAATTTTATCTAAGCTTTGTTTACCCTCAGGGCCGCAATTTATAAAATTATCTTTTTGTGCTCATTTACGATATATAAAATAATTAAGTATTTGTATCCCTAACTAAAGAAATAATCATTTCAATCCTTTTAAGTTTTATTTACGCAGAAAAAGGGGCGCTTATGTCCTTCTCCAAGGTCTAATCTATTGGTATATTAGATCAGTTTAGCCGTTTTGCAGTGAATACGAAATATACAAACATACACACTTTCGCATTTATAATATTAAGGACATTCCTTTTACTTTACGTTGTAGTAAATTCTTAACACACATACACTCTCTACACTTATAGACCAAACTAGGATTCCCCTTGTCGTGATAATTATGAACACGTACTAAGACCAATATTTAAATAACGAAGTCCAGAACACAACTCTAAATTTGTCACTAGGTTGTCTCTGGTCGAGAATTTAAACCGGAACTTTTAGCGTGGCGGAACGGTACGGACGCCTGCGCCACGCAGGTCGTCAAAGATATGCTTAGTAAAATTTACATAATACGTTTTTTGATTAATCGGGTATTGAAATGCTGTTTCAATTAATGGTTTTCAAAACGAAACACGTTAAATGAACACTACACAAATTTTCAAATTTATTTTTCAGTGTCCATGTCGGTCACAAATAAAAGTAGCTGACGATTTTGTAACTAAATTTTTTTTATTAGTAAGAAGAAAGCCCTTTTAGAGCAAGTTAGGAGTAAGTTTGTTAGTGAAATGTATTACATAGCTTCGTCCAAGATAAAGTCATACTTCGTCACTAAATAAAAAAAAAATCATCTTAGTTTTTGTGGATACGTAAAGCACTTCTTGCCTTTTAATAAAAAAGGGGATTGCCGACTTGTTTGCTCCTTTTATTATACTCGTAAGGAGGCATCCATCTTAGCTCTAAGAGCAACGTAAATGTGATAAATTCGAAATGGGTCTTGTTTTAGAATGTTTTGATCGACGCCGCCGGTGACAAGAGGGCTGGTTCATGTCTCGCTCAGAGGATTGCGAATGCTATTCTACGCGGGAATGCAGCTAGCGTTCTTGTGAATGATTCCGTATAGGCACGAACTCCCTTTAGATTGTCTATGTTAGGCTTTTATTAGAATTACTTTTAAGACTTTCATTGTTGTAAATATGTATTTCTGTTTTAATAAAGTTATGTAATATAAATTTCTGAAAGAATAAACAACTTTAAACCCAAATATGTTTAAAGGTGGGTAACTAACTATAGTTCGACCGAGGAGGTACCTCCGCCGCCCTCATAATCCGCCATAAAGCATTACTTGTATTTCGGTTGGAGGGCTGCGTTTGCCGGCTACACTTTGAAGCGAGGCAATCATCCTTATCCTTAGGAATAGCAACGTGTCTACATTCGAGCTCAGATAGGATTTCAGTCGTGTTTGTACGTGGATATCTATGGGCTGGACTACTTAACATCAGCTGGTTTGTATGCTCGTGCGCTACCCTTCTTATATAAAAATCAGGTTCGTAGTTAATAACATGTGCAATTGTAATTTAATTTTTAACACCCTTTTGAATGTAAATGGGGATAGTTGCGGGACCCTAAAACTGGCGGACGGGTCAGATGAAGCCCGACGATAAGGCGGTGGTTCTGTAATGAATTATGCATAGCGCCCGCGGTTTTAACTTCTTTGTTGAGGCGCTCCTAATTAACTTTGGGAAGACATCTGAATGGGTCGATCTGGTGATGTATGGTTGATTTGATATATGCAATCATACTCCAGCAGATGTAAAGATGACAGTCTATGGATAACAATGCAGCCTCTACACGGTCAGACATAAGTTCGAATCCCTGGCACGCACATCTTTGTTTTCTTACTTATGTAATTGTCACTAGTTTTAATGCTAACTGGAAAATTCGTAAGACAATCCGAGTCTTTGAGAGTTCCTCATAAGTTTTCAAAAGCCTGTGAAGTTTACCAGTGTGTACTTAAGCAGCTGGACTTTCTCATCCTGAGAGGAGTCCCGTGCCCAGAAGTGGGACAGTAATGGATGGTTAGTGATTATAAACCGTACGAGTTACCAAAATAACATTTGTTAAGATTCCAATAGCAAATGGCAATAAAAGGCTCTCTTATTATTTCTTCATATATTTACTATGTTACTCACGATTAACATTTTTTAATGCCAATATTTCGAACCAGTTGCATGGCCCATTGTCACGGCTATACGTCTTTAGCTGTTTGGGCGTGTCAATTGCTTTACTCTTTTAAATATGGTGTGTATATATTTGCTGAACACTTAATTTATTAGTTA
This sequence comes from Phocides pigmalion okeechobee, assembly GCA_018251015.1. Lineage (NCBI taxonomy): Eukaryota > Metazoa > Arthropoda > Insecta > Lepidoptera > Hesperiidae > Phocides > Phocides pigmalion. The sequence goes on along the minus strand of DWON01001163.1, from coordinate 14,799 downwards.
TTAACCTTTTAAAAATCCAGATGATGGGATAATGATAAACGCCCTCAGCATTACTCCAATTTTTTAACACGCTTATTGTATTAATTGTGTGTAATAAAATCGAAGACAAAGCGATTGCCGCGTCATAGCACCCTGTCTCGTTTACTCCAGAGGATTTAAACCATTTTGTATCCTTCTCTCGCACACGAATGCACGGCTTGACCCGTGACCCGTCACCCGTTCTCGTTTTAACTTCAGAACGAAGTTTTTCGTCATAAACTTCGTATTTTATAATCTTATCCACTTACGTAAACGTAGTTTGATAATTTGAAACGCTTCTAATTCCGTGGCACAAGTTATGTATGTATTTTTTATATAGGAGATAAATGATTTTTCTTTATATTTTTGCACTTAATAAGGTAGAGCACACACAGACACAAAATTATTAAATATTTTTTCCTACTTCAATATGTTCTTGCTAATAAGTTGATTGTATATAACATTAAGCATAAGTATGGGGTTTCTAGTTTTAAATGTTATTGTGTTATAAACATATGAAAAACTCATTTCTAAATTAATACATCACATGTTTGCATATTTTAAACTGGATATCCGAATCGGGTACACTTATACAATTTTATTATAAAACCACAGATCAATCTAAATAAAAACAGTCATGTCCTATTCTATTCTGTTCTAGAACTTTAGTTGAATCGGGAAAGTCCCACCGCTATCAAAACCCGCCGAGAAGCAACTCTTATCTCTCAGTTGGAAAATTGCGGTTGCCGGCTACACTTAAAAGTGAAACGACCATCTTTGTCTTCAGAAGTAGCGCATCTACGTACGACCTCAGATAGGACTTCATTCCTGTCTGAGGTTGTACGTGAATCTCCATAGGCTGCAGCGTCTACTTAACATAATTATATAACTTGGCGTGCTTGCTCGTTTGCTCCACACATAAAATATGTTTATAGTTCATCTTTCGTCCTTAGTAAGTTACTCACAGGCCTAACTACCCCGACAATTAAACTAAACTATTAAAAATTACAGTACATCTTGTTTCACTGATCGCTCACTAATCCCGACCCTAGACTGTACCACTTAAAAACTGCTCTTATTGCGTTCTCAATACAGTTGAAATCAGCTTGGAAGTGTGGACAGTTGTATAACTCGTGTTTCCTGCAGATAAGGCACTGATGGATCACTTCCTATCGATAAGGGATGCGATAGTTTCGACTGTGGTTAGCTTTACATACGAATTTTTTATTTTTCTAGCTATTATATGAAACGAGCATTTCTTTGTTGGGATTTTGCCATTCAATTTTTTTTAAACATATGTTGTTGGATTTTTATCATTCGTCACTTTAAAATTTAACATACGATCTCCTTATAATCCGCCGTATGGAAATTGTGTTTCGGTTGAAGACCTGCGGATGTCGGTTGCACTTAACAACGAAGCCTCTATTAATCTTCAGGAGTAGCAATGCATCTTGTTTTTCGGCTAAAGTAAAATTTTTACTCACTAAAACAGCCTCGGTGGCTTCGCAAAGAATTATGGAGAGCCCAGGGATCTCAAATTTAGCGCACTACTCTTCTCGGAGTAAATAGCCCCCAATTCTCATTACGCCTATTTAGTAAGTAACGCATCTGCGAATTCATATAGGATTTCTCGGGGACACCGGGACAGAGAACCGAAAAAGGGGACGGTCCTGTTCAAAACGGGCCATATGGTCACGTTACGTATGACATCAGTTGTTATGTTATAATATCGAATTATTATCTCAAAAGCTAAATCCGCGATGAGATATGAAACTCGTAATTTCTATAAATGTTGCCAGTGCTGTGACGCCGTACCTTCGCGTATGAAGGTGAAGTGAATTGTTGTATCTAAAGAATTACAGCATTAACAGTATTAGTATTAGTTATATCCTTACCAATATACATTGTATACTGTATCACTAAGAAGTTTCATTCTAAAAAATATTCGCTATCGAAGTAAATTTTATTACATCACCGAGATTTGAATTCGAATTGCTATTTAATAGAAAAACCCTACAGGTAGGACTTTACTCCTTTTTGAACTGGAAAACGATATAAATATGCTATAATTTGGTATCATACATTAAATCTGAACGAAGTGTGACAATTTTCGAAATGGTAATTTTACTTTTAGAAATTGTAATTTAATTCAAAAACTTATTTTATCATTTACGTCATGCACTAAACCTGACCGGATTGGAACTACAGACATCCCTTATTCATAGGAAGCGATCCATCAGACGTTATCAGCCGGAAACAGCTTAGCGGCAATAGTGTGCCGTATTGTTACAAGATAAGAGCGGTTTTGGTGTGTTTATATATAAGGATAAGCAACTTGAAGCGCGGTCGGGAATCGGATGGGTGGCTACTAGCAAAGTTTTATGAGATCGTTCCTCGTAGTGCATTCAATCGGTCCCCATTGCACTCGATAGATGACACTCGTTAGAATGTTTCGGAGTGCCTGTGGAAACTTTTAATACATCGTATGTGCAACTAACTATGTATCTACCAATACGCACTGCAGCAGCGTTGTGGATTTCGCTTCAAGTTTCTTCCAGTCGTGGGGAATGGAAACTCAGCAGCTGTACGTTTAAAGGATTACAGCCACTTTTAATGGTAAACAAGACATAATAGTTCTCTCCTTTATACAGTTAAATAACGCGCCATTTTTATATGTTATGAAAGTGCCAAACGGATCCGTGGCTGCTGGCGCCATGGGTGTCCACGTTCAACCTCAAACGGAACTATCTGACTACATATTGTTTTTTGAATATAATTTTAAGATTAAAAGATGCAAAAGCACACATGTCAGGTATATTTCGTCACTTTTTCTCCATAGCAAAGCATTGTTCGTAGCAGTGGCAGATTGTTTGACATTTCTAGAAACTTCTGTAAAAAACAATTTTGAATACATTACATTTTTTGATTTTGACAATTTCATATAGAGTTAGAATACTTGAATAAAACTTCTCAACATACCTATTCACATACGAGTGTTGCATGCAGCTAGAATTAACCATCACGGCTGCTGCTTAGGCGATAACATCATTTAAACCCTCTGTATCTACGTGCACGAGAAAACGATGAGTATCTATATATTTCGTTATCTATATAGTTCATTGAAAAAAGAACAACACAGTAATTTTAATACAAATTCACATTTAAATTATTCACTTCAAGTTACTATATACAGACAATTTTAAATTTCAACGCTGTCAAACGATGGAATTCAACGGAAACGTCAAAGTATAAACGATGACTTCATATCTGTCAAAGTGGTGAACTACGCTCTAAAAACCATATGCGGACATTTTTGTGAGTCATTCATAACAAGCTTTTTATAAGAGAACTTGTATGTTTTCCCATCACCAGCAGTAATATAAAATTACGAGTAGTGACATTACGCAGTAAAGCGCTTAAGAGCCTAAACATGCAAACGCGCAGCTGCCAATAAGCGGGGACGTGGACGTTTTTACAGCGGCGGTTTACTGCCGACTCTAAAGTTATTTACTAGCTGTGTGCCCTAAGGGAGGGGCACAGGCGGCTTACTAGGCGTGTGCCGCGAGGGAGCGGAACAGGCGATTTACTAAGTGTTTTACTATTTGTGCCGTAAGGGAGGGGAAGAGACGGTTATTGACGAGAAATAAAATGAATAACCAGATAATCGGTGGAGGCTAATGACATATTCAGAAGTATCTTACTTGGTTTTAAGGAGTATTTTACTGCCGACTCTAAAGTTATTAACTAGGCGTGTGTCGTAAGGGAGATGAAAAAACGATTATTAACGAGAAACAAGAAGGATTACCTGAATGATGTAACATAATTTTGATGTATGTATCATCAAAAGTATGTTACTTGATTTTCAAGCGGCATTTTACCCTCTCTAACGACACTTGATAGGCGTGTGCCTTTAGGGAGGGGGAAAAGAGATAATTAGTTAAAAACGAGAAAAATAGCCACAAATCAGAAAACAAACTAATTACAAAAAAGTACATATATTACTCGTTGTTAAGGGGTATTACTAGTCTAAACTTATTTATCAGGTGAGCGGTAAGCTAGAGAGAAAAGCGATAATAAACTAAAAACAATTCTATCACATTTAAGGCACAGATTTCCTTAATTAGAATTAAGAATAAGCTGAATATGCAATGCGCATATGCCAATAAGAGAAACTTTTGACGTTTTTACAGCGGCGGGTTTTACTGCCGACTGTAAAGTACTGGAGACGTATGCCACAGTTCACGAACAGAAGCGAATATGAATGAACCAAAATTGAATATGCACAATGCCAATAAATTGCACATTCAAAGTAAGTATTTACGTCGGCGGATTAATACACGCATGTAAGAATGTAACAAGATGGACATTTTGGGTCGTTGATTAAATTTTGAATATTAAAAAATGGTTTCAAAATTCATAATTGTATTAAAATAAAATAAATATATCGCCTACTTACTATTACCATAATTTGTACATAACCTATTCGTCTGGTATCATAAATTTTGTTGTAGTTGACTCCATTAGATTATTTTTATGAATCCAGATTAATTGTCTCATGACACAAAATGTGTTCATGTCATGACGATCCCGCTTTGCACATTGCGCCTCCAGCCACCTCTCCCCATCACCGCCCGCATGGAGCATTATTACCGGCTCTACACAACACGGGAGTCCTATTAACAATAACATCGCCAATATTGAGTCGCGGCTTTCACTCGTGTTGGGGTTTCACTTTTCATGATTTCATTTTTACACCTAACCTTTACAAAAATAAAACCTAATTTGAAACTTAATATGTTAATATTGAGTATTTGTTGGTGGGATTGACTAGAAAATTCTTAATGAGTAGTATTTCCTATTTGGTAAAAAACGTTAAGTTTACACATCATAAATCTTTTTATTTTGCATTTTCTATCTTTGTATCTCGTTCTTACACTGAGTTATAAATTTATGCATTTCTCTCACTCTCACATATTTGCCATATATATTTTCATTCTCTCTATCCTCATATACATGACAAGGATTTTTATGAGACGACATTACAAGTCGAGCACTAATAAGGTAAACAACAGGGAATTTTATTTTAACGTGACAAAACGGACCTAAATATTTTATAGACATATTTTCAAAACACGCTAATAGATGGCGTTGATAATATCAATATAAAATTTGGGATTTTTCAGGTGACATAATCCCTTGTACGTCAGGCGTTATTATAAAAAACACATGACCTTTTTCATTTTAAAGTGAGACACAGACTCAAGTATTTTAACAACAAATTTACAATACTCGCTAATAGATGGCGTTAGCTAGAGATAAGATGTATTTGTTATATCATCATATATGTTGTATATGTACCTCAAGAGTATTAATTATTACCACATTCTTTTTAAACAAAATTCATTTGAATATTTTCGTATCATGAAGGACAACACAGACTATCTAACGGCGAAACAGTTTTTAATTTCTAAAAAGAATCTTTATAAAGGATATATTCTTATTATTTATTCTGATATTTTGTTAGTATTTAAAATTGGACAATGATTAACTGGCCCAGAGGTCAAAGTACAGTCAAAACAGCTGAATCTAGAATCCTGAAATTTTATACATAAGTTCTTCACATAGCGTAAGTGAGCGCCAAAAAAAAAATGTACAAATTCCACTCCTAAAAGTGTAATATAGTGGTGAAAATAATGTAGAAGATGAAAATTTGTATATATTTTTAAATCCTGTTGGAGATTTGTTTCAAATATACAGACATATTAAGAACAACGCCGCGGGCAAAATCTAGTTTTCAATATTCCTCTACGTTAACTTTACTCTCGTAGTAGAGTTACTAAACTTCGTAATAAACCAAAGCGTTGAGGTACCGTCTGCAAATTAGTTTTTGCGCATTAATTCTAAGTGCTATTTCTTGTTAAGTAATAATTCGCGAGCGGCCCTAAAAGTGAGATGTTAAATGAGACTAGACTACGTATCTGTGAAATGAGGATGTCTGTACGCTTACTATAATTAAATACACTGCTACCAATGATGAACTACTCAAATTGCCTTGAAGATATTTAATTTAAGTATATGTCTTTGTTCACTACGGTTTGCGTTACACATTGAATCGCTTTATCTCTAACAAGAGCTCTACATATGACTTTAATTCGATAACTATTATGTAATAATTGACATTGTTGGAAAAAAACATGTTAATATGTTTTAAATGTATATCATTGCAGAAGTTATACATTGACTTATATAACGGGTACTCGTGATTTATGATTTTGAATTGCTGATATTTCGAACATGAGTATGCACTCAATCAAAAATTCACACTCCATCCATGCGTGTGACGGAAGTCTCTTTGGTCGTAAATGAAGTACAGAATCGTTTGTGTGTGTGTTTTGCATTAGGAGTCTATTACATGAGTACGTGTATGGTAATAGCCTAGTTCGCTGGGATACGTACAAGTACCCCATGTATTACAAAGGCATGTAAACAGATGTCTTATCTAAACGTATACGCGACATAAGCATGAATGAATGGGTTCTCTTCATATATCTGCTTAAATTTGCTTTTCACATACGTTGGAAGTATCTTTACATCAATTGCTTCAACCGCACATAAAAAAGTACTTTTAAATACGTTTTTTATATTAGAAGAGAAGGAAACGAGTGCGCAGACCACCTGATATTCATTCATTCTACAGCGGAGATATCTGAAATCGTAGGAAAATACGTCACTACTAATATGGTATTACAATTACATAAAACGTAACAATAAAAAAGAATAAAATCCATGAGTTTAAGAAAATGAAATTAAAAATAAAAAACTTTTATCATTGTTCCTCTATGTATACATATTTGCCGGTGTGTGTAGGTCCAATCTATTCTGTTGTGTCCTGCGCGCCATATAAGTAGCAGTAAATTTTGTAGTACTATGTGTATACTTAACATTATGAAGTACTGTTTATTAATAAACATTGTTTCTCAATACTGTATTATTCAAAATAAATTAACTAAGATTCTTTGTGCCGTGAGTGCCATGAACACAAAGACAAATACACAAACACTTAAACCTAGCATGGAAATCTAACCGTATCGTTTAGACGTGGGCCTGGCCGAGAATCAAACCCGGAACCCTGTAACAAACCGGTACGGTTACTAGTGCGCCACGCGGGTCGTCGAGCGAGACCTGGTATTTCTCGGTATACTTCTTAGCCCGGGATCTACGAGAGATTGTACGCCGGAATGCAGTTTGTGTGTTTGCCGTTAACTGTTGCTGCGGAACGTAACGACGTTAACAAGATGGAACTTTGTATCCGGATAATGATACGGTTATATGAAAAATATCATACTACATACATAATATATATGATTTTAAAGTAATATATTCCCTGAATTTATACATTGTACTATGTAACTGGTACTTGCGATTAACGATTTTTAAGCAACTGGTTCCAAATATCGGCAATTAAAAATGGTTAATCGCGTTACGTAGAAAAAATATATACTGCTGCGGATTTGCAAAAAATCGTCAAATATTCGTAAATTCAATCGCAATACACCTACAATAACTCATAAAAAGTAGATCTAAAATGACAAATTATCAATAATCAAAAATGTCAAGTAAAATATCCATATGAACACAATATGGATATTTTACTTGTCATTTTTGATAATCTGGAAATTGGACCAATGGGCATTATGCAAATTGGACATTAGGCGCCTAAACCAACCAACCATTTTCCTCTAATTTGACGGTTTTACCGATTACAGTTTCATATAATGTTTTGTTGTAGGATTTAAACATAACGTAAATAATCCTTCATTGCTAGAATTAATGTATCTGAATTTCCCCAACAATCACAGTAGACCTCGACGAAGAAGGTATTTTCAATCCCAGAATGCTGATGCTGGTCCGTGAGTCACCACTCGTTTATGCATTGCATGCTGAATGACGTATTAGCTTGGGAACTCAGTCTGGACATATTCTTCTGTGCACCTGTATTTCGCAGAGCGAGAAATATTTACAATATCATATTTCTGCTTAAACACCCTGGATAGTCCTTTGTTAAGTTTGTTTAAATTTACTTTGTTTAAGGTTATAGTTAAACAATGTATTGTAATGAGATGTAGAGTTCTCAAATAAAAAGTATAAGACCGTCATCTGCCGTCACTATAGACCATTTTTGGTCGACTAGTTTATAGAAGCACTTGTATGAAGAGATAAAATTGAACAGCCCATTAAGAGTTATAATTATGTGAGCACATCTGGCGCTGTCGTTGTTTTGTTACGGACGTTACGGGTGGACTTATGACCGTGAGTATCAGTGACCTTTAGAGGCCCAAGAGTTATCTATATATTTATAAAAGAGTAATGTGACTTACAGAGATCAATGCCCGGCCGAAAATACTGAACTTAGAATCGTGAGAAATGCCAAAACGGTTATATTATATAACGTAAGTGGAAGCTAAAAAAACATTAAGTTGAACTGGCAACTGCTTCTTTAGAAAAACACAAGAATTGCTGCTCATTAGAAAGCAGTTTCTATCAGCAACCACTAATGATATGGACTATAGTTAAATAAGACTAATTTGCCTGTTGTCCGGTAAGTATGTTATGTTGTTTCTCGTGTTATAGATTATATTTTTGAGAAATGAAAATAAAAAATCATCAGTTTTGGTGTCTAGTCGTAACACCTTTTGTATTTTAGTGTAGAGAGCGAGTAGACTTCATATCACCGCTTTATTTCTGAACAAAGACTCGTTATAGCCGCAATTATTTCAAAGCATGCTTGGGCCTACTAACCTAAAATAAAAGCTCTCGAAAACAACCATAACAGTTATTTGTGTGATCACATCTGGCGAGGTCGTTGTTATGTTGTCGACGGAGTAACGGCCAGCGATGTCTGATGTCTGATGTCTGATATTACGAGCGGGCGACATATCGCTGACCTACTTCTGGCAGGACGCTCGTAACGTCAAGATCGTTTTTAATTATGACGCAAGGGCCGTTCGGTGTCTAATATTAATGTAGGTAAAGAAATAAGCAGCGATAACAACTTGGTATAAACTGAGTAAATAAAAATTTTATACCGTTTGTTAGTAACAAACTTTAACTTGCAATCGAGTATGCTATGGTTTTTTATGTTCTTAATAGTTCGAATAAGGATTTGGAAGAAAATATGTGGCGTCCGGAAATGTGAACGATTTAGAAAATATTGAAATTGTTTTATGTATAAAATCAAAAATATTTTTCGTATGAAATATGCATAATGAATAAGTTCTTTGTGTTTTCTTTTATTCACTTTGACATTACGTTAGAAGTCAATAAAGAGTGTATTTTGCAGTTTAAAGGCAAAAATTATACATTTGTGTTCGGATGAAGGTCGAATAGCGAAGTTGAGAATGAGAGATAGTTGGGAGATAAGAGGGGGGTACGATTTCTTGTTACGTTGAAAAAGTTGCAAATGAGCATGCAGGTCATCTAATGTTAAATGGTCTCTGCAGCCCATGGACATCCATGTCCAACATTCGGGAAGAAAGAAAAGAGGACTTCCTCTTTGACGATTACATACATTATTCAAGGGTACGATTACGGTCCAGGAAGACATGAAAATGGTAATTTAATAATTTTATTCTGCGTCCGAGTGTTGTATATTCGTTCTTACCTTCGTTTACAATCGTCATCAGCCTTAACAACAATACGACGCGGAATCTGAGTTTTTTAGAAACAGTCATTTATTTTTCAGTGGTGACTGAATCCTATTTAACCTAAGTCTACAGGTGGGTTATCTGAAAACATAAAGGAGAACTTGGTTACCGCGGAGAAGGCTGTTCGATTCGATATGTGTACGCTAGAACAATAGGAAACCATTTGATTTAAAATCCGTTCCCACAAAGTACCAAACTGATGAAAGACGAAACGTGGGACATGACGTGACCCATTTTTGGGGCTTGAAGGGCCCGGAGTTGCGTCATCTCAGATTAATGTTATCGGTTTAATTGTGAGGAAAGGGCTATTTATAAATTCGTTGTGCGTGTCTTTAGATCGATAGCGTGGTGTGTTGTTTACTTTACTTTCTGAAGCGGTTTTAATTTATTTTAATATTTCATATTAGAATTTAGCATTTTTATAATATTTTTATCAACAAAAGCTCGAATAATGACGCAGTAGAAGTAGCGAAGTCGCGACATTTTGTGCCGAACCTAAATATATTCTACAGAACACAAATGCGGCGATTATTTATTGGTTAAAGCGGCAAGAAATCGAAAGTCCCATTAGTTTATATAAAATATTGCGTAAATACATTGCGTTAATTTGCGTTTCAATTCTCGTGTTTGTGTTTGTGCTTCGAGAGAGGCGATATGCGTACCAATAGTAAAATGTAGATAACCTTTTTATTGCTAATAACTTTTCTTCAAGTAACAAACAAGCGAGCGGGCCATATGATATTAAATGGTTTCTGCCATGGTTTCTGATGTTAAATGTCAATCCACGTACAACATCAAACGACACTCAAGTCTTATCTGAGGTAATGCACAAATTGGATTGAGATGGTCGACTCGGCTGTAACGGTAGCCGGCATCCGCACCTCTCCTACCGAAAAACAAGTACTGTAGCGGATCATGATGACGGTGATGGTACCATCCCAGTTGAATTGTAGTTTAACCATCTTGAAATGTTTAGCTTTCTTTATATCCGTTAATTCAGAGTAACTGATAATAATACTGATATTATCACATCAAACAATTTAATTTTACAAAACTAACGAGACAGTGATGATAATGATAAAGAAATTCTTGGAGCTTTGCAAAAGCTAGTTATGGCAGCGGCGAGCAAGGAGGCGCGTTTTACTTCATCAGGCCCCATTGTATGGAGATGCGGTCGAAGAGTAGGTACCACCCTATCAGAAAGAAACATCTTAGTTAGTTGTTCATTCGAAGCATGCTCGGGCGCTTGATAATATTTTTTGTAAAGAAAAAATAAAAATGTATATTACTAGACTTTTGCCCGCGACGGCTCGCGTAGAAATCGTTATTGTAATGTTTTGCAATTAATCATGCAACTTATCTAACCTTATCATCTATTTTTATACCTTATGTAACGTATATTTGAAACAGAACCTATAAAACCTATAATATATACAATAACATGTAAAAGTTAAACAAATTTGTATATTTTCTTCTATTTTCTCCAATTTTATACAATCTTTCACTAAGGAGTTCATAGGAGTAAATACTTCGTAAGGATTAAATAGGCGTTGAAAGATAAAATTTTCAAAATTACTTTCTTAATGCTTAGTCATCTAATATAAAGAGCTTATCTGCAAAATATCAATTGCTAGTTCAGCTGTTTCGGCTGAGTTACATCTCTGGGTCTTTCATATATATACGTAAATATAGATTCCCTAGTATTAATTTGGCTATTACAATCACTAATTGCATCTAAAAACTTTTGTCTTATGGTATTCCGGATTACCAGTTAATTGTACCTACTCGGAGACTGGACGGGGACACTTTAACACTTCGATAGCTATCTTCAAAGTCTGGTGTTGTTTACCCAATAGTAAACGCAACAGTTACGAACCCCGTTAAATGTTAGCTTTAGACATTTGTAATTACGCAATGACCTAAGATCTAGAAGTGTCAGAAACGGTGTTTACTTCATCAGCGCCCATTGTGTGTAGATGCGGTCAAAGATTACTTTCATTATTAGTCAGAAAGGAAACTCCTCTGGTATTCATATTTAAGAACATTGTCATTTATTCCGCTCTTAAACATTAATATCTATCGGAGGATGATTGAAAGGAGGAGCCTGATAAACATATAAAATTATATATCATGATGATAGCCCTTTATATCATTTGATATTGATTTATGCGTTGTAACGATACGAAAACAATTTATATTTTGAGATATTTAAAGACTTTTTTAGTTGGAGGTTATTTTATATGAGGTGAGTAGCAAACGAGCAAGCAGGCCACATGATGTTGAGTAACCGCTCCAGTCCATGCAAATCTACATACAACCTTCATGTTTTTTCCTGTTTACATATTCTGAAAAGAATCTAAGGATAGAAAAATTGGGATGAAATTTTGTGTCGGAGTTAAGCTTTAATTTTATAAAAAAATATTAGCCCTGAGAGTGGTAATATAAAATAAATCTACATTATTATAAACCTGTCTTAATACAATCCTAATATTCGAAAAGATAAAGATTTTTGAAAGTATAATGTTTCATTATAAAATATTTTATGTATAGAAAAAGAATTGTCATAACTTTTTGTATTAAATAAAAAATTACTCAACCTCGATGGCTTTTGTTCGACTCTCCAGTCGGTAAAGATGCAGTTTACAAAGATTATAATCAAAAGACTATTGTATGCAGATCTAGTCACAGAATAGGAAGCTAGGTCTGACATTAACAAATGATTATGACTTCAATCTAATTCGATATTTATGGAATATGTTTCATAAATATTTATTCATAATTGATTATACGAATAATGTTATACGCCAGCATCTAAAAATAACATCATTTAAAATTATAACTTGTTATTTTAATATTACCTTTATTTTACATTCGAATGAAGTATTTCTGTGATCTGAAATTACTTCATGAAACTGTAAAAAAAACGTCGTCGACATGTTACAATATTTCGTTTCATTTCATCTACATATCGCTACTTCAAAACAAAAGGGCCACAACGAGAATAGACCTAATTTTACAGGAGAACCATTTAAAGTTTTCAAAATCAGTTCTTGTATAATTGCTCTGTAATTTTAAAACTGATAAATAGGTGTTATACACTGTTAGATAGATATTTTTATTCTGCTTTTAATGGTTGATTCGGATATATGACCGACAAAATTTGAATTTTTACAATAAATAGGATTTTGAATATTTTTTATTTGTGGCCCTTTTGTTTTAAAGTAGCGATATGTACACTTAATGTATGTCAAAGGTTTAATGTGACATCAGTTCATCGGCTTTGAGCGCCTGTTGGCTAACGTCGAATGGGAGAAAAAAACCTATCATGGATAAAATGTCTCATCAGACCCTGATTTATAATGTATGCCTTATTAAGAAGTTAGTTATTAAGTACCTAATCTATTTAGGCATAAAACCAAATATGAAACCTACACATTTTTACTCTTTGTTGTAAACCATTGTGCTTCGCTCATCGGTCATACCATATGACGTCAGGATACATACGCAATAAGTATACGTATCTACCTACTGTACGATTATGTTTGTACCAAAAAATAAATGATTTTAAAATTAAATATGTATAAGCGCCTTGGATTTAAAATTGGTCTTGTACGGCGTGACAGTAAATGGCCTCATATTGTACATGTGTGCTTATTATAAATATTGAGAATCCATTCAGTTTCTATGAGTATCCGTGAACATGAGCATGAGAAGTATCGACAATTAAAAATAAGTATTCATCGTTACATAGTAAAAGTGAAACGTCAAAATAAAATCTTATTTTGTTGTAATAATAACAATAATAAGACGATAATATTCATTTAATTCACGAAATTCCTTCACTATCTTTCAGTACATCACCGGCCAATCACCGACGACTGTAATTATTTTTCATTGGAATGTTTTTATGTTTCCATATGATTCTTATTATAACTAAGCAACATGAACATTTGTAACAAAAATGAAAAGCTTTTTTTAATATATTTAATTTACATAATCTCGGTTCCAAGTATCCTCAGCGAGTCAAACAGTATTTAGGCATCAAATGGTATTTTCGCTCACCAATCTACAATTTCACCCACACGGCCGATACTCGGTTACTCGGGCTGACGATAACGCGGAGGTCACCGCCGACGCCCCAATGGCCCAGAATGACGTCACTGCGCACGCGCACCTAATGCCTCGTGTTAACACGCATTCGAACAGTTAATGTCCAATAATGCATAATAAATGCTACAGATATGATTGTGGCTTTATATTGAGATAATTGTGTTCGTTAATGTCAGTTACTACGATTTATGATCTATTACTGGAGCCCGTGTAATTTCTAGGTACGTGCAATTATTTTGAAACTCTAATTCTAATCTAATTAATCTAAGAATGTCTATATGTACTAAGTCGCATTCTAATCGGTTTTCTAACAAACAGACTACAAATCTAAATAATTCAGATGTCTGCCTGGCCGGGAATCAAACTATGAACCATCTGCGTCTCAGATCAGGATAGTTAACACTGCGTCACGTGGAGCGTGACATTATCTTTACATAGTAGGTACAATACAAAGATGCTTCCTGTCGTCTGCACGCTTAGATCTTTCAAACTACGCAACAGATTTGATGCGGTTTTCATCAATAGACAGAGTGATTCAAGAGGAAGATTTATAAGTTTCATATTATAGCAGAGAAGAGACAAGAATTTCAAAGATTTTCAATGTGTCAATGATTGTCAATGTGAAACCGGGAGGGGTCGCTTGTTACATATATAACCTAGTCTTTCTGTATATACAGGTACATCTAGCTACGACTAGCATCGCGAGGTGAATGTGCACTTTACTATACTAAAAATTCCATTGCCACTTAATACTAAAAATAAACAAGTTTCAAAATATTCTTGATACATTCATTATAAGATACCCGTAAAATATGGTTTTAAGTTAAAATCATCGCGGAATTTATACATTTTGCGTACAATAAAATGTAAATCCCGCTGAACTTAATATACTGATAAACATATAAAATTATATATCATGATGATAGCCCTTTATATCATTTGATATTGATTTATGCGTTGTAACGAT
>DWON01001162.1:0-26037 GCA_018251015.1 Phocides pigmalion okeechobee | reverse complement strand
ATAATAACTATTTGAAAGCATTAAATTGACCACGTTCCTATCACCATTAATTACGCTTGCATAAGAAGGTCAACGGAGCAGCCATTGACCAAAAATACTTAAAGCAAAAGCTTTGTTTAAAGGACACAAGACAATTAATCAATCTATTTTGCAAGATTGCTGTAGCATTAGGTTTGCTTCATTTCGCAGCCAGCAAATGCACAAATTGTACAATTCAGGCTCATTTGTCGTAACGAGAAGAACATCAAGTATGTTCGTGTTAGGTTGCGAAATGTCTCAGTTATTTCGTAGATTCGAGTTGCAACTGCGGGAACCGCGTACCTACCATCGCATTGTGTTCCAATCCTCGGATGCGCCGGGATCGTATTTCGTCACGTCTGTCACCGCCATTGTTTCGCGCACATTTCCACGCAAATCCGATGTTTACTTTCCATTGTTTCATTTGCTTATTGAATTTGCTCATTCGTTGGATGTTTGCTCGCCGATAATGCACCGTTTACAAAGTCTTCGGATGTCAATAGAGCACGGACAAATGTAAACATTGATTGTCCTGTCCGATTCGAATGAATAACAATGAGGGGGATTCTTAATAGACGTGGACGGCTATTTACTTCTGTGCGTATCTGCTGCGATTCGTTCCCATGGTTACTGCTGACAGATTTTAATCGTTACTTATTATGGTAGCGTGCCTGGTCTTAAAGTTTATTTGTAATACCCTCTTGATATTTTTGTACTGATTAGAAGACTTTATTACTTCTGATTTTACATATCATTTTCTGTTTGGACATTGGAAAATTACTATTATTTTTAGGATAGGCGTCATACGATTCCTCGTATCATGTTCGTGTTGATATTTTAAACACAAATGTCGAGTCCTTTTAACCTGCGTGTTAGACTAAGCTAATTTACTTCTTGTTTAGTTAACCGTATCAAATTTAAAATAGAAGGCCGTTCAGAAATAGTAATCTCGACTAATTGTGGTCAATGAGCTCGGACGTGAAGTCATGGCGCAAGCGGGTATTCGCGTGTCTCACAATCGCGAACAATCGAATGTTCTCCGCTTGTACCCGTGTAGCATGGTGCATGGTATTAGCATACCCGCCGGACGCCGTGCCCACGCGCACCGCAGCTAATCCATCATAATTGCTGCTGTGTGCGTAAACGGACCCATTTTAGCGTCGGCCAACATAAATTTGCAACGTACCAAACCCCAACAAACAAATCCCAACCTTCCATCCCGGCGTTTTGAACGGCAACATCAAAACAATATTTCTCCAGGACGATTTCCTAATATGGCCACGTGGAGCACGTCACTGAAGTTTTAGCCGCATTGTGCTCGTAAAACAGGAAAGCTAATGCCGTCCGTGTACCTCGCCGGCTATATCTTTAAAACTAACATCGGTTTTTAGACGAACACTCGTGAACAGAATGTCGAGGAAATCTAAAATCGAGTCAAAGTGTAGTGGAATGTTCAGATAAATCGCTCTGACTACACACGAGGTATTTTGGAGGAGGTCTGTTTTGCCGTGCTCTCACACTTCCGCTGTCAGACATGTTGATTAATAATAGAATTTGCCGCAACAAGACACGCAGCTATTTATCTTTGCTATATCTTGCTCCATTTGGAATACTGAAAATGTTACAGAAACATAAACATGTTTAGCTTCAACATAAGTGTTTATAGATGGTGAATGCCGACTTCTACGTACTTTGTGCAATAAATAAATGATATAGCACCACGAAGGATTGTACTATATTCAAATACTATTTATTTATTTCTGATGGCATCACTAAATCAACCAGGTTCTGTTTTGACTGCTCAACATGTCTTTCGAAGCACGAAAGCGTGATTTAAAATTTGCCACTGATGGTCACCAATCTAATTTCTGACCGCGCTCTAAGTTGCTTGATTTTCTCAATCGTTAAGATCATTATTATCGGCTATAGCCTGTCAATCTTATTTATACGGCAATAACTAGTGCCACTGCGTCGTCATACCATTTTAAATTAGACGCATGGCGTTAACCCAGAAAGTATGAAGACGGAATAAATTCTGCAGTCCAATCATTAGAATTCCTTAATCGTACGGAAATGTTCTCTTATCGTATATCGGTGCATCTGTTATACATAAAACATCAGATCAAATTGTCATGTCTTACACTGTACCTGCTAGTTACTGGTCGGAATCGTATCGCGACGTTAACTCGGTCTGAAGCGGTTTTAAATTCACTATAAAATATTTATAGCGATTGACTGCGACCCTTTTTATACTGAACATGTATCTCCTAACAAGAGGAAGTTCTGGAGCATACTCCACTATGCTGGTTCTATACGTATTGGTGGGGATAGGAGTCAGTTTAGTGATCTGAAGTATTTTTCAATTTAGTACGCAATATTTATAGCAATTCGATGTGATCCTCTTCGTGCTGGTTGTGTATCTCCCAACAAGAGGAAGTCTTGGAGTACTCCACCGTGCGTTCTGGTGGAGATAGGAGTTAGTTTAGAATAGACATAGATTAGACTGGCTGCAGGCCGCGACCTTGTTCACGATTTCAATTTTGGGCTCATTCCAGATTTTCTAACAGCAAAAAGTCTCACTTTACAAGAACGCTGTCTGTGCATTGAATATTAACGAGAATAACTACACTACTAAAAAATTATGTCTATTTGAAAGTTACTGGTGTAAGTTCGTGAAAAATTTAGGCACTTAGAAAATTTAAACTTAGCACGCTGGAAAAATCCGAGCATTGAAGTCTACGTGAACGAAATCACGGGCAGTAGCTAGTCATGAATATATAATAGCGTGTGTGTCGTTATCGCGTCAAGTCCACATAAAAACTAAATTTTTCCACCTATTTATCTGATAATGCCAGTTATTTACGCCGATGCCTATACTTCCTAATGAAGCCGTTCTGTTATCGAGTGGCGGAAGATATTTCGGCTCAATATCATGAGGCCGGGTTTGCCTTTGGTATTCAAATGCACTTTTAATTGGACGCCAGCGTCTCGATAAGTTAAAGGAATAACGTGTATGTCGTAAAATTAATTTTCTCCGGGATTAATATGGACATGAGCGTCCAACTTTAGCATCGATAGCAGGTACGATTTTGCCTTATCACGCGGGAATCTGGGGTTCAAATTCCTCTTTTTATAAGTGATTTTTTAAGTATATGTGATATATATTATTTAATTATCCCTAGCCTTAACGGTGAAAACCTACATAAGAACATGAGAAGATCCCATAAAGTTTTCAAAGTTTTTTGAAATCTACCAATCACTCTTTTATTTAAGATGGAACCAAGTTTCTTTAAAGTATGTTCTTCATCAATACTTTTTAGAGCACCTTGTCGAAGTATGCCTCAGGATTCCTCCACTTGCTGAAAAAAGTTCCTATTTTTTAACATAAAATAGGGTCTATGGAATATAAATTGATTAATTCATTTTGTGGGCACACTTTGGACGTTATGTAAACACAAATGTCACATTTAACACCTACTTTAGACCGCAACAATGCGATAATTTATATAAAAGAAAGAAATAATAAACCATTGTAACCACATATTTATATTGCTATTTAAACTGTAACAACGAATGTATTCATAAAACAAACATTAACTTTCTTCCGGAAACAAAATGCCTTTGTAAATCCTCAATCGTTCGATGAGTCAGAAACATAGATAATTATTTAGTGTAATTAGTCATAGGGTAACTTTACTTATCCTTTTTTTGTACGAACTGCTTACTAGACTTTCACTTCGTGTTGTGATAAATAAATAAAAAAGCGTGTAAAGACGAACAGAGAAGGGTTCTATAGTCATGATAAAAGGTTAAAGATGAAATAAAATAACAAGTACAATTAAATATTTGCAATAATAACTTTGTTATCAATAAATAAAGAAACAGAAAACTACTTCAAACAAGTCAAGTTAAATAAAACCATTTTTAAAGGCTGAATAAACAAATTTCTGCACTGGCACAGCTTAAAACTGCGTGTATCTGAAAAGACTCAGTATCTCAAAATATGCGTAACACATTAAAACCTATTTTCGTTTTGAAAGTCTTTTTTATTTTTAGCATTTTTCATTTCAAAGTTCAAAAATAGTGGTGAAAAGGGTGTGCAATTTTTGTGAGTTAGAAACGCAACCACTGCTTTCCGTTAATGCAAGAATGGTCTCATACTCGAAATGGGTGTGGCACTGATCGAAATGAATACATTGAATTTGAACATGTAAACTCCTTTTTTGTGAAGCAGGTGATCCGGTCCAAACCAAGCCAAGCCCCCGCACACAGGCGTCCACGACCAATGAATTAATTTGTCATTCATTGATTGTTTGCATGGAACGCGTACGTGCGACCTCGCCGCCCACGCGCAATCTATCGCCATGTAACCCGCCAACCGCGCTAACAAACGACCCGACTAGTTCAGAATAGGGTTTTGAAACCATTAAAATAAATTAGCCGATTGTTAGGAAAGAAAATGAATGCGTGCCTTGTGTACGCATGATCGCGCCCGCCTTTCAAATTGATTACAATTTCAAACATGATCGGAATCAATCAATATTTAGAAATAAATTAGTTCATATTATAATTCCTTTAATAAGTACTTATGCTCGGCAATTTTTTTAACATGTCCATGTTCTTATTAATATTTCAAGTTGGAGTGAACTATTTATTAACACAAATGTATTTTTGATGATATCAATATTTCATGACGGTTTCTTTCAACTTACCTTATAGTGCAACACGCCGGGGACCGTAAACTTATTGATAATTGCTCGGGTATAAAGAAAACCTCCAGGCTCGTAATCCCTTAAGCTGGAGACTTCAAAGCCACGGCAAGAGTAGGATTACTTTATTTTATTTAGTATCTCGCGGTAATACTTCCATTTACCATGTATGATGTATGATGACGGCATATGGCATGGTTTTTCCGCACACAGCCCATTGCGCAAGCGTTGTGTTGTTCACTCGTTTGTTGCGAGCCTCATTACGCTTCAAAATGTCCACTTTGATTTAAATTACAAAAGATCATGCTACACTAGCTTTTGTCCGAAGCTTTGATCATGAAGAAGTCGATATAACAGAAAAAATCATTTTATGAAGTATTAAAGCCCTTCAGCGGTAAAACAACCAAAATTTCTTACTTAGTGCTCATTTAGGCTATACAAAAAAGTCTCGGCTGTGAATCACTTTACACTTTAGATAACTATAGATGTCACGAAAGCGTCAGTTGAATCGTAAACTTTCGTTTGTTCATATTGTATCCCATTAATCTATTGATATTTAGTCCGTCAATTTATTACATAACCTTTGTAATATCAAGATATTGAAAGTATGTTAAGAATATTTCTTAAATAAGAATGTTGTTGCAAATAAACAATGGTTTATGTTTAACTGTTTCCAAAAGTTATGTTGATTATGATTATTACAGCTACTGGTTACCGCAATTTTGTTATCGGAAATAAATATTTAGAAAACTCATTAACCACATCCAACGACATGTTAACGGGACACTTGGTCCTGTAAATCTTGCGATTACAAAAAAATATGGACGTCAAATAAATTGTGGGAATCGTTATAGTCACTTTTAGTGCTTCCAATAAAAATCGATTTTATACGACCCGCCGAGCTCTCGATTCGTTTAATTAATGCGACTTTTTCTTCTTTTTCAGGTGAGTTAATGCGATCTGACATTGGTTTCGAGTTTTGGCACGAACTGTCGTGGCTCACCGTCAACGGTAAATAAGGTTTCCTTAACTTAGGAGATTGAATTGAAACAAATATCGCTATCTACACTATAACCTCACAATAGGATTCCGTGCCGTGGGTGCCATAGACACACGTAAAGACGAGTACATAAACACTCAAACTCAGAAAATAAATCTAAATTCATCATCCAGATGTTTGCTTGGTCGAGAATCGAACCAGGAACTCTGCCTGTCAGATCGGAATGGTGACCCACGCGGGTTGACGATAAATTTATAATAGGAAATTAATTGATTAGAGCGATGCAACTTGAACATGCTAAAACTCATCGATATGGAGCTAGGATATAACATGTACATCTATTTCTCCCTTATCAGTTCTATTTTGTTGAGATCTGGAGCAATAAAGAGTGTGAGATCAAATTTAGATAGGTCACCGATCCTATTCTGAATGGCTTACTGAGGTTCAAGTGCTACAGTGGCAATTAAGATCAGATTAATTGCATCTATTTGTTACTTATGCATTAGAAAAGGTCAGTTGGCATATTTGAATGAGATTTACTTTATTGTTCTGGAAAACTTTGTTACTGTCGTAACTTATTGATGGTAAGTTTAAGATGTTATATCGCTTGCATTTTCTTGCAAAATATTCGCTACTGATTAGTGATAATACAACTGCCGCACGCTTACAAGGCTTTACAAGTTTGATCAGACTGATTTTCTGTGACCACAAATCCGAAATGAATCTGAATTAAGTGCTAAAAGACGGACGAGTGAATTTTTGAAAAGGAAAATGACATTTTGGTCGCAGTAATCACTTATCTTTACGTCCGATCAACGTCCCGGTGATAACAAGTCAAGCAGGATTGCTGCTTCACTGAACCCACTTCCAGTGGTCCAAATGACTGTACTGGTGGAGTATATCTCCGTGTGGTGTGATACAATGGAACATATGTTTTTTCCAAAAGGAGTTAGTTTAGATAGATGTATTGAGGAATTTGAACTCCAGATTCTCGTGTGATAGGACAAAATCGTACCTACTAACGATGCTAGAGTTGGACGCTCACGTTCATATTTATCCTGGAGAAAATTATTATTTTTCCGTAATTAACGTTTTTCCATTAACTTATCGAGACACTGGCGTCCAATTAAAAGTGCATTTGAATATATTAAAAGAGAACTGTCCAGGAAAAGAATATGGCGATAGAATAATAGAAATTAGAGGGAGCTATACAAAATGTTAAGAGAAATATGAAAAGACATGTAAAATTATAAATAAGTATCGTGGGTCTAAGCTGTGCAGAGCCTGTACAATAATAACAACAAATCTGCTTGTGATATTATTAAAAGTTTCATTCAGCAAACAAAAATACTTTAATCAGTTTAGTTTGTCCAGTTCACTATCTACCAATTTCTCTGCAAATATTCAACCATCTAATTTTTCGCCTCATTACTTACACTGCTAACTTCGCAAGCGTGTCTATCAATCAATATTCGATCTTATGTCCTAGAATATAAAGGTGATAAACCTTGTTTTCGTGCATTGAAAATCTATATATGATGTCGGTTGCGTGCCAGTCCGCCGATTTCTCCAACTCCGAAACGTAATTAATATGGCATTTAATGTTTTGATATCACTTTTTATTACGTTTTACGGTTTCATTCAATTTGCTATCTCATTAATGAAAATTCGATCACAAATCGCTGCTTTAACCCAAGTAGTTATTATTTTACAATTCGTTTGTAAACGATTGACGTCTCCCAAACTGATTTTCCCATGATTTTCTGAAGAGTCTTGGATTCAATTCTCGGACAATCAGACGTTCATAATTAATTTACATTATTGTTTTGGTTTCAGCTGTCTTCATATTTTTATATTTATCTGTGGTACCTAAAGCTCCAACCAAAGATATAAATGGTGCTCGTTTACGATTTATATTCAATTGTTTTATTTTAAGTGTACTCTTGCGCCTTTATAAGTAACAATTAATTTAAAAATTAATGATAAACTATTTTTCGTCTCGTTTGTTCCATGACCTTTTGTCTAGTATACCTGGGTTTAGACTGGACTTAG
Organism: Phocides pigmalion okeechobee; assembly: GCA_018251015.1. Taxonomy (NCBI): domain Eukaryota; kingdom Metazoa; phylum Arthropoda; class Insecta; order Lepidoptera; family Hesperiidae; genus Phocides; species Phocides pigmalion. Next base: position 18,258 of record DWON01001162.1, on the reverse strand, counting down.
TGTTTAGACTACTATGCAATAAATGTAAGCATGTTCAGCGGAAGTAACGCAAGGTTGCATATCTATCTTAATACCTATATCTTTATTGCTCATTGATTCAATATAGAATCTGCAACTTAATCCGCCTATTCGTTCCTCGAATAAGCACCTATGTCATTCATGGTTCGCAGAAACATCAAAATAATCTGTGGTTTTTTCAATATCAAATTGTATTATGTAAAAGGGTCTGACGGTTTTGTATTTGTGTAAAATGTGTTAGAACACAATTGTAATCAAGATTTTATGAGTGTACAGCATCTGTGATTTGTTAAGTGTTCTGTTGCAAGTCTGTCATCCTCTTACACTTTTCCTTATGGTCCTATTTATTACAATCACCCTTGCATCCATGATTTGCCATGGATTCTGTCTTTATAGTTAATCAAGAGAAGGAGATAGGGTGATAAAAAAGAATTTTCCTTTTTTTAGAATCGTCTGTTTTTTTAACCTGGTTGAAATCTCCTGTCGCTTTAAAATAAGCCAAAGAAGATTTGTTGCTTTCAGTAAATTATTATCACGTATACTCAGTTAGCTCTTCTTACCTAAGTACGTGGATCCTGCAGTCGGTAGTTGTGAGCCATCACGTAGGCGCTGGCCAGATAACGTTTAATTGCGGGCTGACACTGAGCTGCGCAGGATTAGCGGGGGTGGGCTTATGTCAGTGGATAAATGCTCTAACGGTTCTTTCTGTTTATCTCAACATTGAGACGTTATGAAGATTAGAGGCGTTGCATCAGATGAATAGGCTTAATGTACAGGAGACACATCTACAAGTAAATAGGTTCTTGGATTCGATCATGAGGTTTTCATACATTTGATTTTAAGATAGTGATGGTGTAGAAGTGGTAATGGTGTAATGGTTTAAACCTTGGTTATTATAAAGAATAACTGAAATATTAACTCAACAAATTAAAAATATTTCCAAGGTAGTCCCAAAGTTAAAAAAAAAACAAATCGGCATACAATTTGACATTAATCGCAATATTTATTTATTTATTTATTTATTCTTTATTGAACTAAAGTGGTACAAAAGGCGAGCTTAATGCTAAAAGCATTATCTACCAGCGCAATATCAATGAATACAAGTAGTAAAATGGATACCTAAGTACAAATAATGTGTATATAAAATACAGTTACAAAATTATTTACGAGTTAAATAACAAACTGCGTTCTTCCCTACACAGTCGCTTCGGCCACATTGAGTACTAAATAGCATTCATAAATTTAATTGTGTAAATTCATTACGCATTCAGTATTGTGTAAACTCGGATTGCCTGATTGTAATCGCTGTTAAACCGTAAAATACTAATAGCAGTTTCGTGAATTATAAAATAAGAAGTCATGCTCCGACCGATAACTCAATATCAGTTTGTTTTTTCCGAGACACGTCAATCTAACATTTTATTCCTGTCCATATAAATGGATAATTCTAATACATGGTTTCTATGGACTTTAAATAGCTTTCACATGTTTTACAATTTATAGACTTGATTCCAAATTGAGACAACCATCAATTTGTGACTGATATTCTGTCTTCGTTTGAGCTGTTTATTGGTGTCGATTTATTTCCACATTTAAGGTAATTGGTGACAATTTTACAACGCCGAGAGAAGATGGGGCCTGTAAACAGTCATCGCCTCCTTTTATAGCCTCAAACACGCCGAGTGCAAACAAAGTAGAATAAAAATTTATTTATCATTTACGCGCACTGTCAACGTGACGTCTAATTTTCCGCTGACGCAACACGTGTTTAGATACCTTCATCGCTTTGAAAGATTAAGACATATTCATACATTCATATAAGAAACGAAAAATACTAAGTGCAATGACAATATTTTGAAACCATCTAGTTGGAATAGAAGAAACGAAACGTGAGAAAATGCTAACTGTGTTAAGAGCTACTTTGTTTATGGGTATTTTTCTTCATTAAATGTTAAGCCGGTTTGGTTTAAGATAACATCTGCACCACATGGGCAAGTTTAGACTGTCGTTAAATGCAGTGAGTAGGTCAATGTGCCATGTTTGGTTGTTCATGTCGTCTTGTGTAACGCTGGTTGCAAGAGGATGTACTTTACGATGTTTTGTAGCTGAATCGGGCTTGCTATTCGTTTTATTGATCCATACATCATCGATTTATCGATATAAGCCGTCAGCGTCCTGCTCAATAGTATCGATCGTTGAAGATATGATTTTGATTATTCAATCGGATCTGCCGACCATTACTGGTTATTAAATTGATTAGTATGACCTGCCCTTTTCCTCAATTAAATTTAAGTTTCGGACCTCGTGAAACTTGTTTAACGAGGTTCAAGGTTCGTTTCTCAACAGGCCTTAAGTTGCCTCGAGTATTTTAATTAGCGTCGACAATTTTTTTTACCTTTGTGCAAACGTCGTAAAAACCTTTAATCTTGCAATATTTTTAAATCTTACGTTAATATGTGTTATCTGTGACGTTAAAATGTTCGTTGTAAGCATTTTTATTTTATGTGCAATGTCTTTGTATATTTTAGGTTCTGTGTCGGCGGTCGTGGAATTTACGAGACTCTCGGAAGTTGTATGCAAATTGCAATAGCTTTAATCGCTGATTAATTTAAATTTCCATATGAAACTTCTTAAAGGCTCACGGACCGTTAAGTTTCCTTTTCGCATAAACAATAAACAAAACAATTTTGTTAAAGACATTCAACTCGAATAAAAAATGTTTTTACCATTCCAACTGACTATTGCACGGTGAGTTATGAACAGTTTATTCGTGAAATTTACCTTAGACTTTAAATATTGGAGAATAACAAAATTTATATTCTTACGCTCCTCGCTTTGATTGACATGACCCAGCGTTCAAAACGAGCCAAATTTATGGCGAAGACCACTTTTTACGAGACGCCTATGTTAATGCTCTTGACGAAATATTCCAAAGAGCACATCCGTCTTATCTCTACATGGAAATATAGGTGTTTTGTGAAATACGCATGTATCTTTGAAACGAGGTTGGGACCGCCGCTTCGGTCGAACGGACCGTCAGGAGATTACCACATCGTAAATAATTCATGCATTTATTACTCAATCATTTTTGTGCAACGGTGAACGTTTCAGTGGGACGATTTTTTGTTTACCTCCCGTTTGTAAAACGTTTTCCACCGAGTATTGTCCTGTCCGTTGGCGAGTTTCGGCACGCAAGGAGATGAGTCAAAATCTTGCCAAAGAGCCTGTGAGCGCATACCGATTTTGGATGCGTTAAGCAACCTTACCTACGCTAAGTACGATTGCTACAGAATTCGTGAAGTCGATCACGATAATTATGTAGAAAGGACTACGGGAAGGTAATATAGGACGATATTGGCCCTAATTTGGCGTTACTTATGTTTCGCCGTACTGTAATATATTTAAGGCATAAGATCTCGAACTAATTTCGTCTACTGCCGACTTTGAGCATTGCGTAAATTTGTGTGATTTCACGCCATAAATAGTAAATAGATTTAGACGAAATTTGGACTTGCAGGATAGATATAGACTACTTTGTGCCGCGGAAAAGTGTTGCGTTCCCATGGGGAAAAATCTTCAACACTTTTTACCGCCTTATTGAAAGTTCCCAGGTCGTATCGTTACGATTCATCGATGCTACCGGTGCCAGGAGGGCTGGAGATATGTCTCGCGTAGAGAATTGCGATCGCTATACTACGAGGAAATGCGTCATTCTTGGCATCGTGTCGCATGGACACGGACTCCATTTAGATTGTTTTGGTTAGGCTTTTATTTAAGATTTTCATTATTGTAAATTTAAATCCCTAAAAATCATTTGTTGTGTGTATTTTTATATGAGGTCGCTAGGTCGTTGTCGTGTACATTTGACCCCTTCATAGTTACCCACATTATCAGATTTATATTCTGCAACATTGCTATATTTTATGTCTTTTCATAAGTATGTACTAATCTCACCAGATTTGATGAAGCACGGTTTCATAAGTTCGTGTTTCGAGCTTAAACTCATAACGGTACCGGCGTCATAGTGACCCGACGAAAAAGAGCAGAACGGACGATTGCCCGGCCGGTCACGGAGTTACAGGTGCGCCTACGTTCACTTTCAATGTCGCTACGATTTATTTTTATGGCTTTATGCCACTTCGGATGGCCACAACCCTAATTTAGTTGACATTTCTCCATCTAACACGCTTAGTCGCTTTCTTAGTACTTGGGACACGCTATACCGTATGCTGCGGAATTTAAACCTCTTTTTTAGTTTGGAAAGTACCAATCAACTATGCAGGGTTCCTGATGTTAAAGGACTCTGCAGTCCATGGACATCCATGTCTAACCTCAAACAGAACAAAAGTTCTACCTGAAATGTTTCATGGCATCCGCACATCTCTAAGCGAAACACAAGAATTGCTTTAGGGTGGACTTTAACCCGCGGTGATACCTTCCTGGTCGACCTATAGTGCTCTCACCATTAAAAGGCATTTAAATAAAATATGGTTGTATAATTGTATAGTTTACTAGCTGATTGATTGAGCTTTGCTCGACATTAGGTATGTATTAGGCGACCGTGGTCCAATTTGCTTGATCGTTTTGTCATCAGGTGTCATTAGTGCCATCTGTTGAATTTACTGATAATATTTTACTGTACGATTTTAAACTTGTATCATCGCGGAATCTATACAGCCTAAACAAATAACGGGTATTCACGGTTAACGCTAAACTGTGTTTAGCCGTGACCACAAGCCATACACCTGGTTCGAAATATCGGCAATTCAAAAAAGTTTGACTAATATGTTATGAATGTAAAACTGATTTATTTATTTATATATTTATGTGGATACCCAACGCAGGTTACAATTTTTTAATGCACCTGGAATGAAGCAGGTTCCTAACGTACTTATGAAGTTCAACTTTGTCTACAAGGTTAGCGACGTATCTTAGCTTATCTTGTAGACATCAACATCAACTTCAGTCAGGATTTGAGCTACGCGTCAGTGGCTCCTGTTCTGTGTGAAGTTTGCTAGAGATGTCGACTGCACACAGAGCAGGTAAACTGCATGTGCATTTACTTCAACTTACTAAAAACATGGAGAACTCTTAAGATCTTCACAAATTCGTTACTGTTCAAACAAGTAACATTTAGTGATCGTAGACGATTTATTTTTAACAAAAATAAACCCGCAGTGCGTCAAAATTATTTCCATTAAGTCGATAATCCGAACCGCAGATTACGAATATCGTAAGCCGCGAATAACAAGCACGGAAGTATCGAAGTGGGTTCATTGAGATGAGGAATAAGCTGTAACTGTTAATTTTTACGATTACTTTCACACTTCGATATTGAAGCACGTTTCATGTAACTACTGCTTGCTTACTACTTTTCCTCAGGTTTGCTTACGTTGAGGTTAAACATGTCCATTTTCGATAGCTGTGTGACATTTTGTGATATAACCTTTTCTATTTTGTAAACGTGATTGTTTCGTGTAAACTGTTTAAAATACTTAATACCTTTACATGAATTGTTGCAATATTAAAGGACCTAAAAATGGTTGACCTAATTGCCGATCTAACAGTTCTACGCTTACATTTAAAATGTTATAATCGATCAAAAGTTCGCCGCCGCTAAAATTGAGGTTTTTAAGATATCACCATAGTTGTCGCAAATGGACGCTATACATATATAGTATGAAGCATATAATATAATCATCCCCATGAACCATTCAGCGCTATTTTTATCTTTATTTGAAGCAAATCTATTGTTATGATTTATAGAACTCTAACCGTACTCACGTAGATTTTTCCCATTACAATTTCCAAGCGACCTAAAGCGACTATAAAACCTTACTTACAACTATAAAGTCAAATTACATCTATAAATGAAAATCGACTTAAAAATCATCTTCTATTTTTACTTGCTTTTATGACAAGATTGACTCCCTATTTTGTCCTATATAGAGGCAGAATTTCCAGACTTCGGTGATACTTACACTATGTAAAAATCCTACGTGTATAATTTCTGGATTCTTGAGTAATTTTTGGGTATGCGTTAATCTCTGGGTCTGTCAGTCATCTTTCTTTTTTATGTATAGATACAAAATGTAAGTATTGCTTGCAGTAAATTAAATATGTGTTAGTGAAGTATACTCGTTACTACATAAGTGTTATGTGCCACTTCTAACCAGAGATGGGAAAGTATATCCGATTTTACTGTATCTTGATTTACTACGAAATGACAAGTTTATCTGCTATTTAATTTATATACGTTTATGAAGCACTCATTTCATCGTGGTTATGAATATAGGATACTTATTTATTTATCCTGCTAATATTATAAACACGAAAGTTTTTACCGATCGGTTTTAAGTAATTTTTAAAGGTGGGAGAACTATGTAGGTCTTTCGGTTGGAGAGGTGCGGTTGCGGGTACACTTAGAAGCGAGCTGACTATCTTATTCCTCAGGAGTAGTAACGCATCTATGTTCGAGCTCAGATAGGATTCCAGTCGTGTTTGTGGTTGTATGTGGATGTCTATGGGCTGCGACTACTTAACATCAGGTGGTTGCATACCCGTTTTCTACTTTTCGCACATAATAAGAAATCGATTAGGTTTTGCAGGCGGACATGCCCCACAGTATCACCAGGTATAAGTTGTAGATTAGATGTAAGACATCCCTTGCAAAATAGGGTTTAAAACTGCCATCTATTGGTAACTTTAACCGATTTCTTTTTTATGTGAGAAGAGTAGCAAACAAGCATGCAAACCACCTGGTGTTAAGTAGCCGCGGCCCATAGACATCCACGTACAACCACAAATACGACCGAAATCCTATCTGAACTCGACCGTAGATACGTTGCTACTCCTACGGACTTAGATGGTCGCCTCGCTTCAAAGTATAGCCGGCAACCGCACCTTTCCAACCCAAACAGAAGTATGCTTTATCGCGGATTATGAGAGCGGCGGTTAAAACTCCCCGGTCGAACTATAGTTCTCCCACCTTGAACACCTTTTCTTAGTATGCCTTTCGAAGTTGTCACCCATTCAAGTCTAAAGCACTCGCAACGCTGCTTATATTTGTCCATTTTTCACGATCTAAGCGTGATTTAATCAATAATTTTGTACAACGCAATGATTACACCCACGACGTAATAACGTTTACTTTAACGACGTTATAATTCACATTCGGTGTTTCCTTACTTCTCAATACATATTTCAATTACGTGAATATATTATATTTTTACGTTAATCGGAATCTGATAATAAACAGTAAATAATGCTTGTAAACTATTTTTATGATACTTCCCCGTAGCGGAGAGTCGCGTGGAATACAGAATACATTCCCAAAACATGGTTATGAGTTTTTTGTCTATACGTATAATCAAATTGTAAGCGATCGCTGTCTATACATGGAATATATATGAGAAATACTATTATTAGGTGCCTTTATTAAGGCAGTAGAACCCAAAACAATAATTGTTGCAATGTTTGCATGTTTGTCTCTGTGTTTGTGTGAGCTAATCTCAGCGACGACTATAGCGGGCATATTGTAGTTTTCACTAATGTATTGCAATAAGCTTAACTTATCATTTAGTGTTTGTTTCATTTTAATCGGTCTATAAATAAAAATGTTTTATCAATTTAAAGTAAAAGTTTCAGATTAGAACATAAGTTTTAGCTGCTTTTCATACGGTCAGCTTTGTCTCTTTGTCGCATGTTAGTAATACTAGGAAACTTCATACTTTGATTCCCCGTAATTATACGTCAAATATTGTGCATAAAGAAGCATTACCTGTAAATTAAATAGGTATTTTATTAAATCAAATATAGAACAATGCATGAGGACATTTTGCTGAACTTTTTGTTATAGACTTTTTTAGAAAAGGCCGATAAAATTAAAACCGACGTGAACGAAGTCGCGGGTATCAGCTAGTTGGAAATAATCATGCGTCTATCTACAATTTACACAGGTACAACCTGTCATCACACTAATTTGAGTGTTGTCATCGCCTACAAATTTCCTATTAGCTCCCAGCTACTTGTTATTGGACGAAGACGGTGGGAGTCGATTTTCACATAAAAATCTGATGAGTTTGAATTGTAATTTTGATATAAATTGCTTCACTAATCGAATGCATCGTTACTTTAATGTCGTATTGGGATACTTATAATACTTATTATATGTTATGATATTCGTATTAATAATATTCGTTTTATTTTGATCGATACAATTGATTAGATTCATTTAAATAAACTGTTTTATGAAATATACTAATATTATAAAGGTGAAGAGATTGTTTTTGTTTGGTTGTTTGAGCTCTAATTTTTGAAATAATTATAAAAGTCAAGTTTAAAAATGACGGATATAACAATATGACTGTAATTCTTATAAAAATATAAAAGACGATTTATTGAGAATGATTTTAGACTATATAACATCACGCTGCTGCCCTTATTTTATTCTAATAATAAAGAAAAATGCAAAGGTTATCGGAACAGATTTTTTTATTTCTTTGTTTTTTATTTTTTATGCCAAGTTTTCGGTAATTTCCTGTGGGGGCACTGCGTGCAACTTCGTGTCCTCGCAACAAAAATCCTGTCTATACGTCAGAAGAGGCTTGTATTTTTTACGTACCAAAAATCCCTGTCTATACGTCATCTAATGACGGCATGGATTTTTATATACACTTTCAAACTTGCCGTTAAATACAAGCCTAGAACAGCAGCCGATTACTTTCGTAATCGATATTTTATAAAGGCACCCTCATGAGATTCTCATTTCCATTTCTAAGCAATACCATTAGAATTTCTAATACACACCGGCGATGAAAAATATTAATTTATATCTCGATAGCTATTGCATTTGTGCCAGCACGCGATACCTACCGATTTACGATATAAAAATTGTAATGAGAACATGCCTTAATTATTATACTATTTATTTACGTTTTAATTACAATAATGACATTCTTAAAACTAATTATAATAAAAGTGTAACCTAAACAATCAAAAGGGAGTCCGTGTCCATGCGGCGTGGTGCCAAGAACGCTAGCCCCATTCCCGCGTTGATTCCCGCTCTGGGCGTTTTGTGACCCAGCCCAATTATATAGTAAATATATGAATTATACAATAATATAATGATTAATATACTGTCAATGGAGTAATCGAGTTTGTTTACACCCAAAATTAAATTTAATTCATATTTACATATCGATTGTACAGAGCAACAGTTCGATCGCGGAGGTACTACCCCCGCCCTGATGATCCGTTGTAAAGGAGCTCTTGTGTTTTGGTTGGCGAGGCAGTTTGCCTGCTACACTTACAAGCGAGGCGACCATTTCAGTCCTCAGGAGTAGCAACGCTTCGCAGGACTTAGTACGGTTTGAGGTTGGACGTAGACGTTATTCCCATCTGTAATATATCTGCAATATATCTGTAATATATATTTACTTGTATACAACAAATAATGTATATAATGCTATCAACTTTGTCACATTTACCTGTTTTAAGCATTTTCGTTTAGTTTTATCTAAAAATTTCTCTATTAGTAAAATTAGTGACGATAAAATACGTATCTAATAACTTCTGTATATAGAAAGTTGGTATTCGCGTGGGCGATCGATTCCCACCTTCAATTTGTGCATAAATGGCCTCCAGTCATTGTTTATTCACATTTGTGGAATTCTTCGGATTTCACTCCTAATGGCTCATTGGAAAGTATTGTAGTAAATTTGCTTATTTATAGTACCGACCACCGCTGTTGCAGAAAATGTTTTAATGAGTGTCCTGGCCCAGACACTTTGTAGTTAGAATTAGCTTCAAATAGCTTCTATAAAAAAAATGTTTTATCAATTTAAAAGTTTCAAATTTGAACATAAGTTTTAGATGCTTTACATACGGTTAGCTTTATGTCTCTTTGTCGCATGTTAGTAATACTAGGAAACTTTATACTTTGATTCCCGGTAATTATACGGTATTTGGTTGGTTGTTGGTTTTAATAGTCGTTTAATAGAGAAAGGAAAATGTTAACTATCTTTGATGCCTCTGTTTGAATCCCAAGTGCTTGAAGTAAGAATACCCTGATGCCTGTCCTTATACTCAGATGTTTAAAGTAAGAAAACTCTGATGCCTATTCCTGATACTTATTTTTTTATGTGATTAGACCAGCAAACGAGCATGCAAAGTACCTGATGTTAAATAGTTACATAGACATCCACGTACAACCATAAACACGAGTGAAATCCTATCTGAGCTTCAACGTATATACGTTTTTATTCCTGAGAACTAAGATGGTCGCCTCGTTTCACAGTGTAGCCGGCAATCGCACCTCTCCAACCAAAATTACGAGCACTCTGGTACATATTATTGATACTTAACAATATGCACATTCTTGATAGTTTTCGATTGTGTTTGTAACCTTAGGTTCTTGGGGTACCAAAGCCAAAAATATTTTCAAGCAATCCCACGTTTATTGACGCTGTTAGTGACAAGAGGGCTGGTTCATATCTGGCACAAAATTGCAATTGCTATTCAGTGCGCATTTTAAGATACTCCATGTTACATTTATAATTATTATATTTTATGTACATATATATAAAAAGTAACATGACATATAAGAGATATGTCATGTTATTTTTTGCAAAACTTTGATGCAACAGAAGTGAGATCGTCTTATTTAATAAGATAAATCCTAACCAGATAAACCTAAATTTAATATGGTTCGAAAAATCAGCTTCTTATCCAATCTGGTGTTCGATTATGCAATATCAGATTGTAAGTCTGTTATCTGATACACACGTCAATCTAAACCTGGTTTACACAAGACGCGTGTTGGATATGATCGAATAAGGTTTTGGTGTGTGTATCGTTTGCAAGACGATTTTATGTATATCTTTATATGTATAATTTGTCTGTCCGTGTGTATGTCACTGAACTCCTAAACGGCTGGATCGATTTTAATGAATCTCCTTGTGTGTCTTCAGTTGCATCTGAGAATGGTTTAAATTGTCATCTGGATCCAATAGGTGGCGCTGGAATCTGATGCAAAGCTGACATTTCTGATCTTGGATTCAGTAGAACCTAGCATAGTTTCTGCAAAAAATATATTGTAGATTTTTTTTCAGAGCAGGACAATGTCCGCTGAGTCAACTAGTTTAGGTATATAAAACTAAAGGTGGTAGAACAAGGATTCCAGCGGGGAGGTGCCAACAGACCCCTTATAATCCGTTTTAAAATTCGGTTTGTGTTGGTTGGAGAGTTGCCGGCTATCCTTGGAAGCGAGGTGACCATCTTATTTCTCAGACAATACATCTTTACGATGTCAAACAGGAATCGAGTCTTGTGTAAGGTTGAACGTTGATGTACGTGGGCTGCATAGTTCAGACAACATAAGAGGGTCTACACGCTCGTTAGCTATTTTTGTAACTTAAAAAATATTGCAGCCAAAAATTTAAGAATTTTACAAATTTACCTCGGATAGGACTATAAATTAGACAAAGAATGAGGTTTTTCTTTATTCTTCCGGATAGGGTAGAAGACGTTAATGTTATGAAATTGAAATTTTAAATCCGTAACTATTGCAATATTGTAGGATTTTTTTTATTCCTGATTTCACACTTCCAGGGTGCGAATATTTGCTGGTATATTATATAAATAATATCCTATAGTGTTTATAGTTTTGTTTTACACTATAATATCGAGTTATAGATTTTGACAAAGCATGGTCAACAGCGCAAGAAAATCGTATTCAGTCTTCATACAGGTGAGCACTTCAAACAAATCTAGTAGTGGAACTTCTTCGAGGAAGTTACAAGAGTAAGCAAGTATGGATCGAGAAACTTATTGTGAAAAAAATGCAAAAAATATAAGCAACTGCAAAAGCACTGAAGTAAGAAATAATTTTATTGATGCCATTACACGAATTGCTCGAGCATATACAGATTTTTTATTTATATACTTACTAAACGTTGCCGATACCACGTCTAGAAGATCAACTAGTTGCATCAGTCAGCTTTCTACTCACGACGGCGTCGAGTTCTACTTAACTTGGTTCTTAAATACTAGAGTACAAAGATCACACCACCAGTTAATGTACTGATAAATACCCCACACAGTTTTGTTACAACATCGTCGTACGTTGCATCTTAGCGTCGTATATCGTTATCTATAAACCGGCATTGGGTCTTATCACTCTAAGCGATCGTAATTAGCAATGATATCATTGTTATGTAAAGTTTTCAAAATATCAATCTCAGCGTTACTCTGATATAGGAGCGGATTTAGTTCTAGTACCAAACCGGACGAGGTATATGTAATACTTGTTGGTGGCTGCGGCCGCACGCACAACGCAATTTTTTAACTGATAAGAGTCCTGAAATGATGATTTAATAATGATTTTTTTAAGTACAATAATAAATAAAGTTAGGACAAAATATTGCTACTGCTGCATGGCGCGTCGACTGCGCTGTTTAGCGATTTCTTAATCAATATTTACTAAAATAGTTAGTACTAATGCTCGAGGCAATCAAATGTTTACTAAAATCTAGCTACATAATGAATTTTCAGTCGCATTAAAAATATATATGAGATCAATAGTGCTCGAATCATTAGCGTACAAACGGACAAACAGATTGAAAAAGACATATTTTAAAAGTATAATTAAAATATTAGATATTATGAGATATATAGACATAAAGAAGTTTTCAGTTTATGGTTGTATGTATAAACTACCGGCGGGTGTTTAAGTGCGTCGAAGAAGGTATTAAATGTAATGTATGTATGTAATCTGTATGTAAGTTCGGTTTTAAGTCTGTGACGTGGCAGAGATCATCGTCATTACCATCATCTTTTTCCTTTCACTTTATGTTACATGTAAAATTAAGTTATATACATATGTCATCAATGACAGTTGATTTAGTTTTATGTTTCAATTTTATGAATAGTTTTAGTCACGTGTAGTTATTTCAATAATTATTTTGGCAAATGAAGATTCTTAAAAATTACGCAAAACAAGATTAGTTTCGACTGCTTTTTTGAAGACAACGGTCGCGATCGCGCTGATCTGGAGCCTTCCAACGTTATAAAAATCATAATTCATTATAAACTTCTAATTTTAAATAGTTTACGTGATGGTTTACGAAAACAAATGAACTCTTATTCCTTGTTTTGAGATACCAAAAGGATAATGCTCTAAGGTTATAAGAATTTTTTTACATCATAATCCAATTGTATTGAGGAATGACATATTTTGAAGCACGTTTAAAATAAGCCAGTTTTAAAAGATGCAAGATCCTTGATCTAAGTCCGAAATGATTCAGGCTTGAAAATACACGTGAGTAAAGCTGTTCTGAACATAATCTATCTCTTCTTTTTCAATCTGTACTCATTCTTTTCTTTTCTGTTCTTAGCGCACATTCGGTTCTTCGCCGCCTGCGTCTAACACAAAACTGGTACACTTAAACTACTAACAGAGCCTGAATGTACTTGTTTCATTTATTAGTACTAACTAGAAGTAGCATTCACTGATACTTAATACCACTATCATTCCATTATCAGCTAGAATTATCGCTTAAAGTATACCGATCTAGCGACCCGGCCCGGCCTCGCTCGGGTAATAGATTTTATATTTACCTACATTATTTTTCTTTCATACATCCAGTCATTACCTAATTGCAAAAACTAACAATTAGAAACATCTATTTCGAATGACAACTGAATTGCCATATTGATTTTAACTATTTATTTTCTCACCCAATTTAAAAGAGAAAACAATTTATTATGCACCAAAACCTTTCTCAGGAATCACTCTATCTGTTGTGGAAATGTGAGATAATCCGCCCAGTACCTTTTGAGTTTATCGCGAAAAACACACAGACGTGACAGGGGACTTTGTTTTATAATATTTAAAGATACTCATATCATTCTCATTTACTATTTTTGTCCACACCATTCGAGGTTCTATTTCTAGTATCTTTAAAGTAAATTGAGTATGCTATTTACTATGTTATAATAGATCTAGTCAACAGCATACATGTTTGACCGTAAAACCTTAAGTTTTGCTAGCAACATTTAGATTTCTATGCCAGATTAAAAATGCTTGGACGTAGAGAAATGTTTCTGTAAACTGCTAAATGCGTATAACGTTGGTTAGAAATAATCAAGATTAGAGATAAACCTACATGATCTTGGCAAGTTGTACGAAGTTTACTGCTATGCTTATATTTGATGCAATTGTAATACATATTTTTCTGTATCTTTATTATTTAAATCAATTCACGATCTTAAAAATGCGATAAATATTTTAAATATATTTAAAAAAACAACATTATCAAAAGATATCCTATCGACACGTAGACATTTTGGATGTTATTAATCATAATTTACTCTATCATGATGTGTATTATATTTTTAGAAAGAACGGGTTGATAGAATGTTCGAGAATATTTATTGTTTTTCATTCGATTTTTTCTTAATCTTATTTTCAGTGTTATTTAGATGACAATCATTACATTAGTATCATTATAGTGAAAATAACGTTATAAGAACTAATTTATCTATGTTTATTCTTCCTCTCAGCGTTCTTAAGTATTGGAGGTAAGTAATGCAGATTTAGATCATCTATTATATTATCTAGAGGCGTAAAATAATTTGCCATTTCTTTTTAAGTTGAAAAAACATCGTCTCTTCGGAAAACAAATATCGAGAAGACATTTCTTTGATTTTTCTAGCAATCCTAAAATAAACTTTCTTATCCTCAAGTCACCGCGTTACTCCCCATCAGTCCATGAATTCCATTTTTTACTCACTCCTAGTGATCTCATTGCAACAATATTTCCTTGCTAACTCGCAAGAATACGGACTCATATAATTTGCTCATCTCAACAGCTGAACTTTACTTTTTTCATTTAACGACCACTTAATGTCGTAAAGTTGGAAACAAAATCTTTTTTTATCATAAAAAGGCAGTCAGTTACCTGATTTTCTCGTGTTACGTTAATGACTATTAAATTATAAGGAATCGTTGAACCTGCGTGTCTGCAACCCAGTTCAAGGTGATGGCAGACAAAAATAGTTAAGTCTTTGTTCCATTAACGTTAATTGCACAAAAACAATGTATTGTTGATACTGAAAATGTGAGGGATAATTAGAGTTACCTCTTTATATTAATCTCGGATATATGAAGATTGCTACTGTTGAAACGATATAAGGAAATATTCTACAATAGAACGGTATTATTGCTTTTATAGCACACAATTAATTCTTTAGTCGCTGGGGTTCGTTCGACGAGGGCTACATAAGATCGGCGCCTTGCAGATCTATGAGGGAGTTGTAAGTCCAGCATTAGACGTCAAAAGTTTGATATAATGATGATGAATTAATACTTAGAAAATATGCAACGAAATTATTGATGGTTCCATTTTCTATCTTTGATGGTTCTACGTTCTATATATAGATGGATGGAAAGTATGGATGTTTAGATATTACCTGCGGTGATGAAGTAACTTCAGGTGGCAATCGCTTTGCAAATTTTCTAACATAAAGAATATGATTCGACCCAATCATACTTAGATTCATATTGACTAGGAATTCAGAGCCCTGACCAAAGACTAACAAACAACAGAGGCGAAGAAAACACATTGAACTATAGTAGCAGGAAAGTCATGTAACAGCCGGTTGACTGGCGTGCAAGACCTGTATCAATATTTAAAGGCTATTCACATACCTCGGCGGAACATCGGCATGAAAACTAATGCTGTTTCTATTTGCATTTACATTATTATGAATGCTCGCTGGTTGCGTGACGGAGCTCCGCGCTTCCTTCCACGCAGCGGGGAAGGGACAGAATTGCATGTATTGAATCTACTTGATGGATATTTGATACTTAAATACTCCTTGTTGATCGCTGAAATTGTTCGACGATACAAAGTTAGTATTTCAGAACAAAATATTAAACCTTATTACATATTTGCTTGTGTTGTCGTGTATGGTTTTTATTATACTGTTTCGTAGCTCAGTTGTTTTAGAGTTTTACATAAAGACTAAAAAACACTTTAGACTTTCTAATGTCACTGACGTGAGAACATATAGTCATTTAAAAATTATAACATAGTTCGTCGTCGAAATATATCAAGTTTGTGAATCTTTTATCATTATCGTTTTATCATTATTATCATTGATGTAATCTTTATCCAAAACTAAATGGCAAAAAGTATCAAAATGTAGATGGATGCAATTTTTTGTTTCCAAAAAATACTTAGACAAGGAAAGAAGAACAAGACTGCAAAAAGCGGTCTTACCGCTAAAATGCGATTTCTGCCAGACAATATTTGACTTTAAAACAAGTAACGAACACATCACAAAAGGTAGGGCAAAAAAGTAATATAGAAATGGAGTAAATATAATTGAAATTACTTGAAAATAGGGAGAATATTACAAAAGAACTGAATAAGAAAGCAAAATACTGTTAAAGGTTGAGTTTTCCCATTTAACTTGAAATATAAATTGTTTTTCAAAACTATAGCATATTTAAGTTTAATTCCCGAAATTAACCAATAAACGTTCCTTTGATCATTCCTTCGTCCACCGTTGTCACGCAGTCAAGTCTTTTTAATACCAAAGACCAACTGAATATAGAGTTCTCTTGCATTCTATTTCGAATGCACCATCAATCTGATGCCTGCACCTGCGTCCTCGTATTATTAGGCGTCGCGACGCCGGCCATTGACCCCGACGACCTGTTTACCGAAATACACAGCGCGCGCGTGCCAGACGCTGCGCTTTGTCAAACATTCTACTGGAAATAGGGTGTATATACTCACCACTGCTGCCAACTTAGTGGCCGTCTTGGATATCTCGTCGCGTCTTCGCCAAACATTCTTTAAAATCTTTGAGGCCTTATCTATTAGTCACGCCGTAAAATAATGTGACGTTGGTACCGATGTCATAATCATCTTTGTCGGCTACACAAATGAGACAGCAATCTTAGTTCTCGGGAGTGGCAACGCAATGTTCGACTTTAAGTAGGACTTCTGCTTGAGATTGTATGCGAACATCCTTAGGCTACAGTCTACTTAACCTCAGGAATAATTGTACTCTTCTCAATAAAAAATCATATTGAGTGTTTTTGAAACAATGTTCAAATGGAGCGAGATTGATTGTGAGTTCCATCGTGACTGTTAGTACGATAGTACAGATCGATTCGGTTTTGGATACAAAATTTGCCATTTAATATCCTTCTTTTTGCGTATTTAAATACACAAGTATCTAGTCTCTCAAAAGATGCGAAGAAATGTATTGCTAACTTATCTGAAGCATACGTAATCTAGAATAGTTCAATTAAATTTTGTTTGTAGAATACTATAGGAGCTCATTAATTTTCCATGTACATATAAGAAAAAGGTAAAGTGATTGAGAGGACCAGAGATCAATGCACAACTGAAATAGCTGCAATCTTGATATTGTGTAAATAGTTTCTTTATATAGCGTAAGTGAGCACAAACAAAAAGAAATTTGCTATTTTAAAAACTAAGGGATTAAAACAGGGGTTGAGAGTGTGTATGTTTTTCCCTTTCGTTTATATATTGGTTCGAAATATAATGAAATATTGAAATATATTTCAACATTGACTTTCACGAGCAAAGTAAGCAAAATAGTTTCCAATAATACTTTTAAACAATACAAATCTAGTTTTATATCAAATAGAGTTTGGAAACGAGATCGCTCCGATAACATCCCTACAAATGTTGCTATTAATTTTATATGTTTAAGCGAGGAGATTTTATTTCGTGTCGTAAACGAATTCTTCGTACTATTGAATCGTGTTTATGGAGTTAAGGGCCTGTACACATCATGATAATGCATGCAAATGCGTCTTAACTGTCAATAAAACCTTCTAATACGGTGTTTTTACACTTTAACATATAGCGCGGAGTAAAAGGTGGTTTCGCTCTTTATGTAATTGCTCGTTTCAAGGTATTTAACTCTGTAAAGTTTCAAAAGTTATGTATTAACAATTGCTATTTTTTTTATTATGAAAGAGTAACAAACGGGCATGCAGGCCACCTGATGTTAAGTGGTCACTGCAGCCCCCGGACAACTACGTCCAATCTAAAATAGAACAGAAGTTCTATTTAAGAATGAACGCGGATGCGTTCCTACTCTTAAGATGGTCGCCTCTAATAATGTGTATCCGACAACCACACCTCCCCAACCGAAACACAATACATGAAGAACATGTTGCTTTACGGCGGGTTA
>DWON01001161.1:0-26039 GCA_018251015.1 Phocides pigmalion okeechobee | reverse complement strand
CCAAATATGTTACCAATCCGTACTTGGACAGTGTGAACATCTAATCTTTAGCTTAAGAAACTACCTCAGCCTGTCATCGGGATAGTAAAGTTGATGATGTGATGGTTCAAAAAGCTAAACATGCACATTTTTGTGTGAAAAGTTGCCATCAAGAATGTAGAACATGAGAATTAAATACAACAGGACAGAAGTCTTATCTTAGGTCCAACGTAGATGCGTTGTTACTCCTGAGGATTAATCTCACCTCGCTACAAATCAAGCCCATAACCGCACCTCCCCGATGAAATTACTTCTACCATCTGTCAAATAACCGATGCTTTAAGTATGTTCTTGTTACTTAGGCCATCCGTAGTAGCAAGGCGCTAGCTCCTTGTACCAATAACCGGGCGCGTAAACAGCGGTCGCCTTGTTAACCTAAAAAGTTAACAAGGATCGGGTAGCACTTAGCCGATACACGCTAACTCGGTGGACAAAGCTCGAGTTTGTTTACCTCGCCTAGTTGCGGGTTAAGTGGGCTAATTGTTGATAGAATGTACGTAGCACCTGACGTAGGGTTAAGTACAGAAGGACGTAGAATATGCTTAGATGTATTTTTCAATTATGTATGATGAGGGTGACTGAATGACCCAGAGTTTAAAACACAGCCGAAATCACTGAACCTAGAATTTAAAAAATGATGTAGATAAGTTATTTATATGGCGTTAATGGCCATTAAGAGGGCAAGTTTGGAAATTTACACTTAAGGGGCAAAATAGAAGAAGAAAATTGGTATGAACCTTTTATTCATTATATAGAATCCTCGGGCTTTTTCCAACGATTACTCGTTGGACGTAGCCTGAGTTTGTTGCTTCGTCTAGTTGCGGGTTAAATGGGCTAATTGTCGATAGAATGTAGCACCTGATGAAGGGTTAAGTACAGAAGGACGTAGAATATGCTTAGATGTATTTTTCAATAATCTATGTTTAAAAGAGGAGGGTGAATGAATGACATAGAAATAAATACGTAGAAGGAACTGCTGAACGTAGAAGTATAAAATTATGCAGATAGTTTATTTATGTAGCGTAAGTGGTCACTAAGAAAGGAAGTTTAAAAATCGTCCAGTAAGGGGGTAAATTACGAAGATGAAAATTGGTATGCATGTTTTATTCATTATATAGAATTCTCGGGCTTTGTCCAACGATTACTCGTTGGGGAAAGCCTGAGTTTGTTTACCTCACAAGAAATCTGTCTCTGAAATGGTTTGCATTCACCGTAAACAATCGAAAATGTTAAGCAAGGATTTGGAGGGGTAACCGTTAGTGACAAAAAGAGTTTGATTTTGATATTATACACCATTGAAAGATTTTGCTCTTGTGACAAAAAAGTTAAAAACCATTTCGAACATTTCATTTCACTTAAAAGGTTTACCCCTGAGCCAAAACAAAGGTTGGAGTTGTAACGTTTCCATGCTACATTTATGTTGTTTTTATACATTTTGGATATATAAATTTCTATAAATTTGATGTAGGTACACAACTATTTGTTTAGCTCGTATCCCACCCTCGTTCAAACCCACTTCTTCACTGTAAACTCGTTCATGAGCACCTAATGCGCGCGCAATAAAACAATATTACGTTTATGTCGTGTGAATAGTATGGACTTTTGTTAATTGGTATATTTAATATTCAACAAAAAAAAAATCAAAGAGTTCGTTTCCCATTTGATCAACTCTACGGGTGACTGTTATATCGGTTGCCTTATAAAGTGACTGATGAAAATAAATATACAGATAAAATAATAAAAAATAAATTGTTCTAATTTCAGAACATACATACATAACAGACAAAAGGGCTGGTTCATATCTCGCTTCGAGAACTGCAATCGCTATTCAGCGCGGGAATGCAGCTAGCATTCTTGCTAACATGTCGCATGGTCAAAGACATCCTTTAGACTGTTTCGGTTAATAGCTAAAAAGCTTTTATTATAATTGATTATATATAATAAATTAAATATCTTAAGTGAGCCGGTACCCATAAAATTCCACTGCAATGTGAGACATACTATTTTGAAATTCAGTTGTGACATTTTTGTAATATATTTTACGTCTACTTTTAAACATTCAGCTTCCAAATATCGATTTCGTGTTCGTTAAAGCAAATGTTATAGCTACCATTTAAGAAAAAATATAAATTAAAACACAAGCGGAATGATCATCCTTAGAAGTAGCAGCGCATTTACTTACGATCTTGAACAATATTCCGTTCTGCATGTTGTACATTAATGTTCATTGACTGCAGTAATTAATATCAGATAACCTACATATTCTTTTGCTATTTTTCCCGCAAATTCAACGAGCATGTCCACATAAACCTCGCTTATGATAAATACATTAAGTATAAATTTTATAAGCCCATTAAAATTGGGGCGGTCGGCCGCGAGCAAATTGTTGTGAGCGTCGGCGCGGGCGCTCAAAGGATGCCGGCTAATCAATTGCCCCACTCGCCCGCACTCACCGGGCAAAGGCGGTAACTTAAATATTACCATTTATTGTTTAATGCACGGAACATAATAATAATTATAGATTTTCTAACAGAATAAGTAATATCTGCAATTTGTGGAATAAACTAATTGATAATCTTATCAGCTCCTTATTGTCCCACTGCTGATCACGGATATCCTGTTAAAAGAAGGATTGGGAGATGATTTTAAACTGATATTATTGCGGATTTTATACATTTACTATGTATTGGGAACACTCGATTTACATTTTTTTATTTTTGATTACAGATATTTAGATTCATATGCAGGGCTCGTGGTCATGGTGATACCCTCAAAAATGGTTAAGTATCGTGAGTACTCAGTACATAGTAAAATGAATCGGAAAACAGTCCAACACGTTGGTTAAGTACAGATTAGACTTCAGACACCTTTGCAGTCTTTATGAAGAACTTTTTGACTTACAAGTGTCTTCTCGATTCTTCCCTTCATCTTTAAATTAAACAGTAATTAATTTCAAATGACACGTAAACGATTAATGCAAAAAAAACGGCGAATGTATATTTATCAAAAATAAACATAGGCATCATACAAACTTTTGTCTCTCATATAGAGTGTATATTCAATGTATGAATACGATACAAAATGGTTTTATAAAGTTAAGTAAAAATTTCATGTCTACATAAATAAAACGAATTGCCATTATTAACTGCGAATAAATTACTTATTCATTTTCCCTCCATACCGTATTGAGTTTCGACTTACAATATCGACTCTTCATTTATTTTATTAGCAGATTCCGCAAGGCATCATAACTCACTCTTCTAATACAAATTATACGAGCTTGTCCTTAATTAGAGCTGTACGTGGACATGAGATATGACCTTTTTTTGAGTTACTCCGTAGTGGTTGCGCGAGCTTTGTGCGAACTGGAATTTTAAGATTAAAATGAAAATGCAAAATTTTAGAGTGCTGAATTTCGAGAGTGAAGTGGATAACGTAACTTTTTGCAAAATTTTCACATTTGATTAAAAGCTATTGCATTATTTAGGAATGATATCAATAAGTTTATTGCTTTAGTAAATTATTCTAAAGTAAGCCGGTAATGATATCTTACCACCGAAACACTAGAGTCTCTCCGTGCTCCATATGGATGTCCCGGTAACTTACAAGAAATTACAAATTCGATCAAACCACTTGGAAAGTCGGAGAGTCGTATTTTTGAAACGTTCCTCTCTTTATTAGAAATTATGTTCTTATATGCATTAAAAATAAAATTTTGAAATTCTTATCACAGTCTTGAAAGGTAAAGGAAAATATAATGTGAAAACCTCCATGCCTAAAACTTCTTCATGAAGATCTTAAGAGCCTGTATCATTTGAACATCGTTTTAAGCTTCGTTTAACATTTTAAGGTGGAAAACTATAGTTTGACCGAGGAGGTGCCACCACCGCCCTCATAATAATGGAGTAACTATTTTTAATAGCTAAATCGTCTTTAACACATTCCCTGCAGTGTACTGCGCGACCTGTGTTGTATGTACAAATCTATACAGAGTACGTATACGGAATGTCCATGACATGACGTTGACACGAATGACATTACGTCTGTGTATTCGTAGATGATATACAATTGCCAAAAAATGCTATAAAATTTCAGTGAATTGTCAGCGCATCTTCAGTCTAGAGAAATTCTTCAGTCTAGAGAAATATGCTCCAGTTTAGTGTCGCCTGTCGCAATGCTGACTCGATCTAATATATAAGACGCCGCAGTCAAAGTAATATTGAGTTTCGTAAGATGTACGTTTAAAATTGTATAGTTAATTTAGTTTATTTAACGTTTGTAATCCTAATTAACGGTAGGTTAAAACCTGGACGTCATTATTTAGCGTTATCTGTTTCGTTAACTGTAATGGTTAGATGTACACGTAACATTTAACTGCTAAGTTAACCTAGTGGCTATTCATTACCAGTTTAGAAAGGGCAATATATTGATTCCTATATATTTAGATTATGTGTTGGTATTTTATATTTGCGATATGTTATTGTCTCTATGTATTATTATAGTGTGTTCTTTTTTATTTAAAAAAGACTAGTAAACGAGCGTGCAAGCTGCCCGATGTTCGCTGTCTCTGCAGCCTGTGAACGTCTACATATACTTTTAAACAGGATTTAAGTTCTACCCGAAGGTCGTTTGTACATGCTTTGCTATACTTGAGGGCTAAGATAGTCGTCTAGAATTCCGAAAGATGCACAAGAGTTGCCTCACTGCGGATTTTAAGAGCGGTGGTGGTACCTCCGTGGTCGACCAATAATTCTATCACTTGTTCAAATGAGACACAATCCATATTAGTAAAACATGAGAATGTTTATAAATATGATGATAAATTAGATTCTGTGGTAAAATCTGTTTTTGCTTATTATGTTACACAGACAAAAACTATTTTTTTTTCAAAATTCTTGAGGAAGTAGGCATCTTTCCAGTTTCATGACAAAATAAACTACTAAGTACGTACTAGAAACTTATTATAATGTTTTGGCGTATAAAAATCTCAAAGCTTATTCCACGCTTTTTAAAGCGTCAATTTCATCATTTCATTCTAATGTCATGTTCACACAGCTTTTTGAGATCGTTTCATGCCCATACGGCGTTATAAATGAGGGGAGACCTTAACAGGATGTTTCATATTAATTGTCTCAATTAGTCATTTAATACAGATATACCCGAGGAGAATTGTTTTTCTATATATTTACAAAGTGTTTAAGATATGAGATCTTAATGAACAATTGGACTTCCTTTGTTTGATACAAAAGCTCTCATTTACTTGGTAAAAGACCATATACCATGTTAAAAGCATAAAAGTAGCAAAGTCTATTCATTTATAATTTTCCTATATACCTCTACATCCCCTACAGGTATCATCCACGTTCATGCATTTCATTGAGGCGCGTGCGGGCACACCCGGACCTACCCCACGAGTGCGCCAATCGATGAGCCCACGCAGCGTCGCGCATGCGTTAAGCTCCGATGCAGTACTAGCGAACAGACAAGTGGGTTTCAGTAATTGATTCCGATTTTTTATACCAATATGGACAGTCAAAAAGTATGACGTCACGCAACGCCTGTCTGATGTAGAGAATAGCAATTTTTATAGGTGGTCAAAAAGTATGACGTCACACAACGCTCATCTGATGAATAGTATTTTTTATGGATGGTCAAAAAGTATGACGTCACGCAACGCCCGTCTCATGTAGAGAATGGCATTTGATAGTTATGTATGGAAAAATATGTATAAAATAGTCAAGTTAATGTGATTATTTTATTTTATTCCTATTAAAATAAAATATACAGAACAAATAAAAAATGACGATGTCAAAGAGGATACTTGATGATATAACAGAGCGTTATGCTATTTGTTGTTTTACATTATGAAATACACTGAATGAAGATCGATATGGTGTAGCGATAAACATATCTGTGTGCTATATAGGTGCAAACGGGGAGTTTAGTTGCCGGCCGGTATCTTAATAATAAATTAAGATTAAAGTTCTATATCATGATTATTACAACTTTGTCTTTAGCACTCTTAATGCATGAAACCTTAAGAATAGACGTTATTATAAATATCGATAATTGAGAACCAAGCAAAAACAAGTGAGTAAATAAAGAATTAAAGAGATTGCAAAATGTTAATGACTTTAGTGTTACCATTTTCGAAATTATTACAAAGCCTTGCCAAATCTTTTTCTCATTTGGCGTGTTTATAACGTGACCTATTTATAGCGGAGTCGTTTACAGTGACGCAGGCCAAAAGCTCTTGTGAAACACTTCTGCGTGCGATAGTACTGCGGCCGGCTTCATTCGTGCCTTGCGGCATCCGCGTTCGCCTGAAAGCTCCGCTGAAAGCTCGGAACCTTCTCTGTTACTGATAAATTAATTAAGCTGACCACTTCATACTTCTTCAGTCTTCTAAGATCGTGAAGGAAAATGTAAGTACTACGTTTGCTCTTGAATTAAATTTCGTGAAGTAATTTTGGCCGGTAAAGGCGTGAATACATTTTTCGTGTTGAATGTGATGTTGAGTTTAATTTAAGTCCAAAGCTTTGTGAATAGTACAGCAGGTTTTTATTTCAAAATGTATTATGACCAGTTATTTTTAGTTAAAATTAGCTTTGCATGAACTAATAGAGTATTTAGTTCTTATTTATTTTTTATTATATGTTTTATTGGTTACTGTAAAATATGTATTTTATTAATGTTTTTAAGTGTTCGCCGCTAATATTAACCTCATACTAAAAATACAATTATATTTTTAGTTAATTATACTTTGCCTTTTTATTTGAAAATAATACGAACTACGTTCTCTGAGACAATTTTATCATAATGGCATTCATCCGTCTGATGACACTCAATTCGATGATCTCTTTGTTTCCTCTTTGTGACTCCACTTAGTCGGCTCGTGGATTAAACGTTTTTAATTATTTTGTCATTTACGTTAATAAATGTTATTTGTGTAGTATTATTATATTATGTATATTATTAGTATTAGTAGAATTTCATTTATATAAGGTACAAATATCCATAAATAAAATAAAAATATAAAGTAATTAATAAAAAAGACAAATAAATTTAGTATCGCTACCTGTAGAAATGTATCTAAGACACTAGCAACATTACCTAGGTGTAAAGATAAGGTAATTTTGTAAAGAGTTGAACGAAAAATTACATTTTGTTATATATTAGTGTAAATCTAATTTTGATGTACATTTGTTTTGCTAAAAAGGATTGTTAAAAATAACAAATTACTATCTATAAATGTTTGTATATTTCTTGTCCACTTTTTCTAATTTTTTTTAGAAATATTAGGTAATCATTGGGCTCCCGGAAAATAAAAAACATGGAACTCATAGTTCCTTTATTTTTTATGTCAAGTATGTAATTATTTTTTCACCGACTTTTCAAAATATTTCAAGCATAATGACAATATTAAATCCATTGTTTTGCCACAACAGAAGACTTCCTATTGTTAAACTACCAACACAAAGTCTAAGAGGTTAACCGAACAAACTCTGTTTCAATTTCTTTGATCAATATAAATCGAAAATAAAAATAAACAATTTTTACATCAAGCTTTTTTACAAGTATAACTATTTAAACATTTTAGTCCAGTGTATGCCGCATAATTCTATGTCTACTGCAGTCATGGGAATTATGCGGCATATACTAAAGAATACAGGTTAAAAACTGCTTTAAAAAAATAAAGCAACAATTTCACTGTATATATTGTTAAAATTAGTTGTATAGATATAAAATTAGAGTAGGAAATCTGAATAAAATAGGAAATGTAAAATTAATTATAACTTAAATTATAGTTGAAGGAAAAGGATATTCTTATTTTATGTGAAAAGAGCTTGCAGGCCACCTTATGTTCAGTAGTCGTTGTAGTCCATGGACATCCACATACGATTTCAAAGGGGATTGATCTTAGTTGGTACTTAGGTGCGTTGCTACTCCTAAGGACTGATTTCATCGTTTTTAAGTTTATCCGGTATATCTTCTACCGAAATACAAAAGTTAGTTTGCACAGAATCATGCGCTGATGGTGCCACATTGGTGGAATTATACTTTTATAACCTATTTTCTGTTTATTTTATTAAATACCGTTTATATATTTATAATCCAACTCCTAGATTCAATAGAATATTGATTTTAAGAAAAGATGGGAAACCTTACATAGGGCATTAGATGTAAAAGGTGCTGTTTTAGACAGACTGCATACAGTCATTGCCAATTTGGTTAGGTAATGTAGTGTAGAGTTTAGAGTTGGCATCGTTTAATAGTTATAGAACTCCACAAGTGATGGATAGTTTTAACTAAATAGGCGAAATTTGAAAGTAAATGTGTTCTATGAAGCAATGTATGTGTAATGTAGAGAAAATACGAAAGAATATTAATTAGAAATGGCACTTTATATATGTTATTTTCTAGGAAAAATCCTGTGTAGTATGTATTAACAAACTAGTATTAGACAATAAAGAGCGGTTTTTTTAAATTATTTCAATTTAAATCTTGTAAGCCAAAGCCAATATTAAGTACTTTCTATTTCTAAATTTAAAATTATGGAATGAGTAATTCTGAAAATAGGGATAGTAGGACTTGAAAAACATTTTCAACGAAAAACAGTTTAAAAACAAATTGATGATATGAATTTTTTGAGAAATGGGACATTTTTTATTATTTTATACAGATTACGAAACCTTTAATTAAGCGTGGTCCGACATCGGCTTCTATGCTGTCTGTTGGCGTCTTATTTGACTAGGGGGTTAGTGTTCAAAATGGCTGTCCGCCAAACTTAATCCATTGTAAAGTGATTCTTAGGAAATTCGTTGAAACGAATTGATACTTAACTGTACAGCCTTCTTACTTGTTATCGTGATATTGTGGCTCTTTGCCAACTGCTCTATTGATTGGCGAGTTAATGTCAGCAGTATAAGCTCTTACGTATGTGCTTTTCACATCAACAATACTAGAGCTTTTAGCAGTTTTTTTTTGTTAAGAAGAGTAGCAAATGCGCATGCGAACCACCTGATGTTAAGTAGTCGCAGCCCATAGGCATCCACGTACAACCACGAATACGATCGAAATCCTGTCTGAGCTCGAACGTAGATACATTGCTACTCCTGAGGACTAAGACAGTCGTCTCGCTTCAGAGTAGCCGGCAACCGCACCTCTCCAACTGAAACACAAGTAATGCTTTACGGGAGATTGTTAAAGAGACCGTTACAGGATCGGTCTGGACTGACCTTAACCGTTTTGAATATACAGAAAAGTAGTGCTCAGTCCTGGAATTGTGCCAAAATTGGCTAGTTTTACACGATCTTAACCATTCTTATAACGCAGGACTCGTGTCCAGTAGCCGAACATATATAGAACAATATAGTTATAGGTGACACTGGATGACATAGTGTATATATTCTCATGTACGTGTTTTTAATATTAAACTATTTAAGTAATCATAAGAAAGTTTTCACAAAAATTGCCAGTTTAGAATAACTTCTCATTGCGCAGGAGACTTGTGTCTAGTAGTGGGACAGGAATAGGTTATTGACAATGAGGTTATTTAGACGGTTAAGTATTAAAATTTGTAATGGGGTGTCGATCATCTATTACCAACTAACAACCTCGAAATATACCAACGACGTTCACGGTAAATCGATACAGGCCAGGACTTAACGTTATCTTGGAGACAGAATTATCTATTGCTGGATTACGAGAATTGAGAAAACACGACTTAAAAATATTTGGTATTTTGAAGTTTAAGTATATGCTATGTTTTTTTTTGAATTTGAGTATGTTATGTATTTAAAATATAGTAATCACTTTACTGGTCACAATAGGAGGAAATTAAGTTAATTTTAAATCTCGATTTTTAAAAATAAGATCTTTTGGTAAGGATCTACAAACCGAGTTCTCTTTTCAAATGAATAATAAGTCAATAAATAAATCGTCTTTGCATAACAAAGTTTACGTAAATTTCACTAAGCGTTCTGAAAACGTATCACTTTAAAAATCAATAACAGCTTTCCATTCTCACGACAGCTCATAAAAATTTCATTAGTCTAGCTACGTGCTACGGTCTAGGCTCCATTTACTGAAATATCGATTTTCATTTCGTTTGACGTCAATTACGAATACACAATTGGCATTAAATTTATTTGACATTTGAATCGTTTGAATAAAATAGTATTAAATGAATTGCTACTACGGTTACTACACTTTGTTGATATATAAGCCGGACTTCATTTTATATTTAAAATACTTTCTACATTTAACGATACTTTTTAAACCGCAAACAATAATAGTGAAACTAATTAGTCATTTGTGCCCTTAAATATTGAAATAACAAATATGTTTGTAACAGTATAGAGAAATTAATTTTTTGATTACGGATAGTTATTTTAAAGTAATATATTAAAGTATACGAGGGTTCACTGTTATCTAGAGATCTTAAAGAGTCTAACTTTTGCCCGAGCACAAGTTGGACACTGGATGTGTAAATATCCAGTAGCATATAACTGTAGGCATAAAAATAAAACAAGAGTCTCTTCTGAAGTCGATTAGAGAAACTTTTATTCTCTTTAGGACTAATATAGTCGCATCATATACATATATGTGTACAGACAATAAAATGCAAGAATATTCGCTAGAACTTGCTACATAGTTGCACAATTTTAAACATGTCTTGCTAAATCTTGCTCGCCTGGGAACCCCAGTTGTGAGAGGTGTCGATCTTTTCAGACAGTATACTTCGCAGTTCGTGATAGATATTATTTGTACATTTTTGACCTTGAGTCCAGGTAACGTTTATTATTTATTTAATAGACAGTGTACAAATTATAACAGAAACTGCTCTGTTTAATACAAACTTGCACGAATGTTTGCGTGCGTCAGAAACATAGCTTTGTAAGTTATGTGATGTCCTAATGTTTAGACACACCTGTTTGCTGATAATTAATGAAATGTCTCGCTCGGTTTTTTCGGAATTTCGTCGCATTGTAATAAGTCACTGTAATGATAGTTTTAGTTAATAGCTCCAGTGGCTTATTATTTATTAATATTAGTAGTTATTCTCTTGTCGTATGAAGTCGAACTTTATTCTATACATTTATTTGTACTTTTCAATGAAAGCTTCATAAAATTAAAACAATATAAAGTCTAGAATAAGATCAAACTTTTTTATATATGAGAAGAGTACCAAAGGAGCATGTAAATTATTTGATTTTAAGTAGTCGCAGCCCATAGACGTTCACGTACGACCACTAAAACGACCGAAATCCTATCTGAGGTCGAACGAAGATACATCGCTACTTCTGATGACTAAAATGGAAGCTGGATTTATTATCTAACAGGAATAACGGTTTAATCAACGCTTCCAGGGCAGCTGAAGGTGCTACTCCAGGAGGGCTGGCCCCGGCGGAGCCCCAGACCGGACCTGATGGAGAGATCATTGGAGGCCCACGCACGCCGCAGCAAATTGCTGCTCAGAGGCGGCTCCAGCAAACACAGGCGCAAGTCGACGAGGTAAAATCATAAAATCTTCTTGTTCTATGATGTATTATTAAGAATAAAGTTAATTATTAATACTTTATTTCGATGCAACGCGCTTTCGGCTTGTATAGGTTGTACAAATCTATATGGATTACGGGTTATCAAATACTTATTATATATAGCATACTTATATATGTATATAAAAAATATATTTCTGAGTGTATATTACTATGTCCAAATTTTAAAATATATAAAATTTCAGGTTGTGGACATCATGAAGGCGAATGTCGAGAAAGTACTCGACAGGGATGCTAAGTTATCAGAGTTGGATGATCGAGCAGGTAAAATAGTACCTACTTTTACAAGTTTTAGGTAAACCAGTAGTAGATGTACAGTTCAACCGGGGAGGTACCAACGCCGTCCTCATAACAACTCTTGTAGTGTCGATTAGAGATGTGAGGTTGTCGGCTAGACTTAAAAGCGAGGTGACCATTTTAGTCTTTAGGAGTAGAACTGTTTTACGGTGGATTATGGGGGCGGCGGAGGTCGACGGTTGCATTGTCGGTCTACTGCCTCCCAAAGTTCACCTCTAAAATCAATTTTGTATTAAATGTTAAAAAATTATGGGATTACTTAGGTTTTTTTTTAATTGAAACAACAGTCATAGTAAAAGGTTGCTCTCACTCGGATATATCTTTAACAAATTTTATATAGAACAGGACTCCCATCTAAAATACATTCTGACTTGAGAACTTACATTTGTAATTTTATATGAACCTATTTCATGAATACCATTTTTTATTTACAGACGCACTGCAGCAGGGGGCATCACAGTTTGAGCAACAAGCCAAGAGTCTCAAGAACAAATTCTGGCTACAGAACTTGAAGGTAAATTATTTCGTCGCATTTAAGAACAGTTGATGTTCTTTTTTATGTATAGGCAGGCTACTGGACGTCATATCATTGCTGCAGGCCATAGATATCCACATGCAACTAGAAATAGGGTTTAAGTCTAATTTGAGGTTATATGTCAATACGATGCTAGTACTAAAGGCCAACTTGGTTTCATCATTCCTAAGGGTAGCCAACAACTGTAGCTTTCCAACAAAAACAAAAAAGATCGTACAAGGATTATGAGGGCAAGTACCTCCCCGGTCGAAGGGCAGTTCTAAGACATTACAAAGTTTATATATCCATTCATTCAAACATTAAAGAGGTTAGGCTGTAGTCCACCATTCTGATCAAGTGCGGATTGGTCGATGTCACACATATTTGAGATTGCTTTGGAGTCGTCGTCAATGCCGTGGAGTAATTTACGCATGTTCTAGTTATGTGGATATTATAAGAGATATTGATTAAAACGGGTTTCAATCCCGTAGTATCGCGGCATCATATATATTATATGTAATAATAATAAAATAATCAGCCTTTTACTATTACAGATGATGATAATAATGGGAGTAATTGGACTTGTCATAATCGGTCTTCTCTTTGGTGAGTTTTGTAAACCTTATCAAATAAACCACACAAAAATCTATGTTGTCTTGTGGCTAAGGCTTAGTCTATGTGTCAGTCTACGTGTTGTATTGTGAAAGAATGTGATGAAAATTGTAGTTTTAATGCCATTTTAATATATGACTTTCGGTAATGAAAATACGGATAGTGACCGATATTTTTAACTGAGAAATTAATTAATGATAATTCTAAAAATATATTAAACAATTTTCATTGCTTGACCGAAGAGCAAAATATATGTATATATATTATTAGTTATTTAAATCACACTTTTATATCAATGTGTATTAACTTATTTGTCTTGTTAAATAGGCGATATTTCAATATTTAATTTAGATTAAAATTCCAAGAAAATTTCTCTTTTTTATGATAAAAAATAAATACTCGTTTTTATTGGCTGATCCAGCGCTGTTTAGTTCAATCTACCTATGCTTAACTCTTCTAGATATAACTTTCTATTATTGATAGTTCTTCTTAATTAAAAAATCTAGAATGAATCCTGTATGATTTTTCGTACATTTTTTTATCAGGTCCTATCGATAATTGTAGCTACAAGCGTGAAATTAAACATTAAAATTAATTTAAATTAAAACGGGAAGTCGGCTACCATACTAATTTTGTTTTAATCTGCAGTGCATATTAAAACATATAATATGAATAGAGAACCCATATATAACCAAAAATGACATGTAAAATAATATTCTTTCGTTAAGTGTTCTCTATCCATAGATTTAGGTTGCAGTGTGACGCTTACTTAAAAAAAACAACAAGATGGCAGCTTAGAACTGCGCGTCAACTTCGGAAATATTTACTATTTAAAATTTGTAAAAAAATAAACTTGGCATGAAGTTTAATTTCACGTTTTTTGATGTTGTTCGTTATTGTGACGTGTGAACATAGCGTAGCGTAGCGGTTAGTCGCTTCGTGGCGTATGTTCTGCTTACGGCTGTTTGCAGGTGATAACATTAAACAAATGTTTGGTTAGTTCGATACCGTGGCACACCGACTATGAATGGGCCCCCGAGCGTAGCCGGCAATAGCACTCTGCCAGCTATCATTAAACATTGTGAGTAACTTGCCCATTCTGTCTCCTTCTTCGAATGCTTGTGAATGTTTTGATTTTTTTTAATGTACGAAATTGGATTTTTTTAGAATTTTATTTACTTCTAAGAGTATATTTTTATTTTGCTTGTGGTAACATTGCTTGCGTTTCCTTTGTACATATTTAAAACGGTAAGTAGGAATATTTCGATTGACATACATACTTTCTTCACATTTTCATAGAGAGTCATTTAGTATTTGCATTTTTAATATATCCTAAATACCCTAGACTAGGTTGTAAAGTACAATTAAGTTAATCGTATACTAACGATGTACGATGTGCATGTGCACTACGATGTACATAATATTATGTACATATATACTTTTGATGTTAGTTTACATGCATGAAAAACTAACGACTAGTTTGTTCAAATCTTAAGATCGTTTTTTGATAATGAATTCTGTGTCAAATCAAATATTTGATCTCTGATTTATTTCCGATTACTTTCCTTATGTTGGATTTATATGATTATATACTTGAGTATACAAAATTTTATTGTTAGGTGTAAAATGCTTACATACATACTTACAAACAGGTTTCCCTGTATTGGTTTGACAGCTCTAATAAGCATAAATTTCATATATATTATAGTATTCCATTATTGTATTTAGGACATCGGAAAATAAGCGCAGAAAATGTGAGATTAAAGTGCGAAGGCTTTGTTGACTCTTTAGAGTTACACCTTCTATATGGGTATTGTTTAAACTAAGGTTTACTCATTACATTATGTCTTTTTTAATTTATTAAAAAGTCCGTCACTAAAATGGTTGGATAATCTAATTTCATACAATTAGTTCCGCTAGTCTATCATATAATTTTAATGAATTTTATATCCGTAAAGTTTCATGAGAACTGATTAGTTTTTTATATTATTTCGTGGAAAGCGGCATTTTTTTTTATTTCTATCCCATTATAATTTCCCCCACATGTACTTTTTTTTTGTAAGATCAATATGTATAGTTATTTGTTAGTTATTTATAATATAAATGTAGTTCAATATATTATTTATTTTCCAATAAGGCGACCACTTTAGTCTTCGGGAATAGCATCACCTCTGTGATCGACGTCAAACGGGAGTCTTGTTCCTTATAGATTTGGTTACAGATGTTCATGGGTAGCAGTGACCACGTACCATCAGGTGGACTGTTTAACTGTTGCTACTTCCATTTTATAAAATAAATATCTTGAGTGATGTTAATCGAAGGCTGCTGTATTACCTTAGTAACTATAATTGTGGTGATTATATTTTTATGTAATAAAAGTAAGTACTGCACCGAAAATACTACACATTTATTAATTTTTTAGGTATACTGCCTTTTAATTCAACATTTTGATACAAACAATAATAGCAGAAATAAATGATCATAGTGTCAAATTATATTATTGCTTGAAATAATTACCGACACCTAATTAAACTTTAATTTTATGAAAATAAAAATTATAGTATCATTAAAAAATGATGTATTTTATTGATAATTAATAATAATAATGTTTTTCTCATCATTTTACAGTTATAAAATAATATTTTAACGTTTTATTTGTATTTTCAATGCGATGATCAATTATTTTTTCAATGTTAATGCACTTTGACTGGTTGTAGAATTTTAGTAAATGCACATAATAATCATTTGTACATCATAAAACATCACGCTACACAAACAAATATGAATAATGACTTAAACTCGGAACTTTTTAAGATTGGACATGGTTATCCATGGGCTGCAGTGACCACTTAACATCAGGTGGCTTGCATACTCGTTTCTTACTCTATCATAATAAAAAAAAAAATGATACCGCAGTTACCACTAGGCAATTTCACAAAATTGGCTTTGGGGTTCAAAGTATAATATTTTCCGTTGGATAGAAAGATCTTTCATATACTTTAGGAACAAAGATAGAAACGTTATATCTTTACATGCTTTATGTACCTATCACATGCTATCTTACGTTGTAACATTACAACATATTTTGACATACTTGGTGCTATACAGATTTTTACTTCACGAAATAGGCCAAGGACTCATAGTAATTTGTCATCAAGGTGCCAAAACACATGATAGAATCAACAATAATGACTTGCTTTAAAAAAGGATATGGTGAATATTCTTTAACAAAAATTTAAAGTACTTTATACAATTCAAATGAAATCAAAGGCGCCTGTATAAAGTAAGACATTTTATTCGAAAGTTAATTAATTTTAATACAATAACTATTTGGTTGTTCTTAATTAACAATATAAATGAAAATTGGTGACTGCATGAAGGAATAATGGAAAAAGTGACAAGTAAAATAAGGCTCGAAACTTAGCTATCTACCAATATAAATATGAAGATGTGGTAGCACTAGAAATCTTCTCCAACTTCCATTTAAACTTGCAATGTACATATGAAAAGACTACAGACATTCAAAATAATTTTTTACTGTGTTACCACTTTAGAAGAACATAATTATTGCAAAATAATCTTGGCCAATACTTTCTGTGAAACGTTTTCCTAAGCTTTTGGATTAGCGATTGTAAATATATGATAGGAGAATTGAACCCATGAAATTAGGTTTATCATTAGCAGCGTTTAGAGTAGTACTGACATTTAACTGACCTTATGTCTTAATTTATGTTATCTATAATCAATGTTCTTTGGAGCGCACTATTTCTTTATTTAACGGTAGTAATGTCGCGGAGTTTCTTAACTGATTATTCCATTTTGTTCACAAAAATAATCATTATTAATTATAATTTATTATTTCTATTTATGTTTTTATTTAGCATGTAATTATAATTTTAGAAGTAATTACAATTTTATTTTAATTTATGTTTCTTAAATGATTATTCCACTTTGTGCCGAAAAATAATCATTATTAATTATAATTTATTATTTCCATTTATGTGTTTATTAGCATGTAATTATAATTTTAAAAGTATTCATTTATGTTTATTACTATATTTATTTATTTATTTTGAATTTAATACAAATGCACAAAAACGTTTAAATGAGTAGGCACTGCAGCATGATTGTTTTGTATTGTAATGTTTTTGGCTTAAAATAATTTTGAATTTTAAATATCACTTCAAAGTCTTATGTTTTCACTTTATTCTCTTGAATTTATGTCATTATTTTCAACATACATTTATAAACACTAAATTTTAGAATACACGCATAGTAGAAGCTGTAATAAATTATTCTTAAAAAAAAAACATTGAGATTAAAATAATTAATAGAAACATTAATTTATTTCGGCTTCTCTACAACAAAATATTTTAATAGATTTAAAAACGCACTTTTTATAATGATCACAATTTCTTGCAGTATTTAATTTAATAAAATCCCGTTTGTATCACGTCATGTTGTGTCACGTTGTGTTTGGATGCATAATTTATAATAATTTATCTTTATAATTTACATTATAGTAAACCTAAAGCAAACTTTGTAAATTTGCAGGAAAATACATTTAATCGTCATTCACCAAACATCGCAGTTGTTTCTCCACTACACATAAGAAGATTGTTGAAGAGATTTCTTTGTAATTCCAATACGTATTATTGTAATTTCACTAAACAGTAGTTTTAGGATTAGTATTATAAACAACATTAATAAGTACATTACTACTTAAATTGTAACATTTAGCTATATTCAATACTTCAAATTAATAAAGAATGTAGTAGTGGATGGGAATTGTAATTGTTGTGTTAATTATTATAATTAACAATAATAATTTATTATGTTGACAGATATGTGAGTATAATGCCGGCTACGGACGATTATGAATTCCAAATAAAAACGAAACCGAAGTTTAATTATTTGTTAACTATATTTAGCTGATCTATTGGTAACTAATAGGCCTATCTGAATATTTTTATTAATTAATTAAATCGTCTAGATTTATAAAAAAATATAATTTGAAAATATATACTATTTAATTAAATGCTTGGCCTATATTTTATCATTGAAATTCTTTGTAAGTTTGATAATTATATATTAATTTAAAACATACAACTATTTGTATTAAGGAGGCCTCAGAATCGGCCTAACATTGAAAAAAAGAAAATAATTAGTGCCATAGACCATTTGCTCCAGTAAAAGGTTTAATTGAATTATATAAGTTTAAATAAATACATATATTCTATTTATGTTTCTTGACAAACTAATATGTATATTGTAGATATATATTGAAGAAAATTTGTCGAAATTTGGAGTCAGCGACACTAACAGCCATATAACTATTGCATGGAATTGATTATTAGTAATAATAGCTATTACAAAATATTCCAATGATTATAAATGCGTAGTTTTAACTACAGCATTTGGAGTATACATTTAACTCGAGCCAAATACTTATTGTCCTATCATAAGCAATGATTTATTTCTATTTCAATAAAAGTTATACAAATTATTAGTCAATTTTTTGCATATAATAAGTTAAAGTATGGTCTTGTTCGCTGGTGTCAATGTCAATTATTTTTGTTAATTATAATTATAAATTATAGTCAACTAACCCGAGTAATAGTAGAGGTATTTTTTTATTTATTAGCAATCCTTGATTTAAAATGTATCACTATATGAGTATACAAATGTAGTAACATAGTGTTACTGTTAGGTATCTTCTTTTTTATAAGTTAGAGTTTGAAATGTATAAGAGGGCAAGTTATGACATTGTAGGTACTTAGGAGTTACTTTTAAGAATTATATTATCATGATTAATTATAATTATATATCATGGTTATGTTTAACTCACGTTTAAGTCCCGAAAATTAGAGTTTATTGAGATTTAATTTATTCCAAAACAAAATTATGTAAGTAAAAAGATTACAGATTTAAATTACTTTTTCTGTTACATGTTATTGTAATAAAATAAATGTCGTTTGGATTTTGACTTTTCGACGTGTTTTCAAAAAATAAGTACCTACAGGAACAGATAAGGTGCCATTGACAATATTAGTTTTTTTAATAATAATAATGGAGGATGTAGTTTTGGGCGCGAAAGTAGTGCTTTGGTGTCGTAGATTCCTTTAGTTAAACACAGTTAATTGGTTTCAAATGAGTTGAACCGGATGTATAAATTTTTAGAATTTTAAATAATTTCTCTGTATCTTTTTTAATAAATTATGCCCTTAGAAGTTTGCGGAAGAACTAAAATAAGCGGGTGCTACTTCTTATTTACTTTTGAACTATAAAACTGACATATTTATTTACTTTTATGTACGATATAATATAACAACTCAATCCTATTTTAATTAGTTTCTAAATATACTTACTAAATATATACTTCTGTAACAAACCTCGCTACAATAATGAATATACGTAGCACATATGTATAATGAATGTATTTAAGTTTACGATACGTTCTTATTATTTAATAGTAGAATATACTTCAATATATGAACATAATTATATGTAATTAATAATCGAATTTCTGAATAAACAATAATAAATTATACATGAAGTAGACTTTACAATTTTGCTGGCTAGGTAAGAAGAATATAATTAGTAATTAATAATTATAATTACAACTTTCTCAAGAAAATCTCTATATAATTATTAATAATTTTAAATAATACTACCTATTAAATATTTAAAATGAATAAAGCGAATGCCCCGAAATCGATTGATTGATTTATTGGTAACGACAAAAGTTATTATTAAATTGAATGAAATATATATAACTTTTTATGTTGTAAACCTTAATGTGTTGGATTTTTTGTATTTTTAGTTTATTTTTTGTGTTTCGTAGATTTCAATCAAATACTTGTAGTTGTTAGATAGGCATGATAATTTAACACTTATTAAATTATACATCCTTAATGTTAAAGAACAATGTGACAAATAGATAGATAATCATATTATTTTATGCACCTATAAAATCACTTCGTAATATAACTCTTGAATTGGCATGTTATAAATGATACCATTATAATAATCTATAATAATTATATTAGTGTTGTGATTATTTGAATTAAATTCGAATGTAAACTGTATTATTGATTAAATAAAAATGTGATTAAATACACGGTGTATTACGAGATTTACTTTTGTTTTACTAAATATTTAAGTAAATTAATGTTTGCAAACGTTCCAATGTTATTACTTTCGGAGGACATATTTCATTTCCAAATTCGTAAAATATAAAAAAAAAATACAATACAAAACATTAAATTTATTGATTCCTTAATGCTGTTATTGTGGTAATATAATAATGGAAACGAATATTCATGAAGTAATCTTTGATATCTTCCCAACATTAAATTCTAAATTCTTTGTTTATCAATATTTTCTGTTATAATTTTATTTTATATATTTGTTTATGCTGAAAGAATAGTAAACGATTCTGCAGATCACGTGATTTTAAATGGCTTCAACTGCTCATTGGTCTGCGTTCAAACTCATACAGGACTAAAGTTTCCGTAAACCGCATTTCTCTAGCCGTAATATAATAAATGAGAATTACAGTAGAAATCATGAAATTCTTTACGTACACCTGCCATCAGCATAAAGCAACACTATTGACATTAAAATATAGACGTTCTTATTATACTATAAGCCATCTACAAGCCCATTAAAGCACAGGCTGTGATGTGTTATCGGTAAGTCACGTAAAACTTCTATAATTTAATATTTAGCAACGACTGCAAGACTTTAGACACGACGTTAACGTGTTAATAGTGCAAGACAACGAACAATCTTCGTAAATTGATAAATTTAGTCCTGTCACACTAGAACGAATAGAATGATCCGAGAGGCACTACCAATGTAGACCTTGTGTCGTTGATGATAAAGTATATTTTAAAATAATTCTATAGTCTATGCTTGGTTCCGCAAGCTCTTCATAGACTAGACCATGGAGAATGATGTGAGAGCTCGCGAGCTTTCTCTTTGATAGTTGCCCGCCATTTTGACTTACAGTAATGGCGGGTATGACGTGAGTTATGCGTTCGTGTCATTGGAGCTTAAGTAATGTCGGTAGTGTTCTACTCTTAATGCGGGGTTAAATTAAAAGGGTAACTAACGTACCATAACTCAAATACTACAACACTTTCAAGAAAAAAGATTTTTAAATTATCTGTATTTTTTGTCTTAATAGTAAAACTTTGAATTTTGAATTTCAATTTTAGCTTCAATTGATACATGTCTGTTTGTTTGTATATATATTAACAATAGTCTGTGCAAACGGACTCATAATCATAATTTTTTACTTCGAAATTCTACGTTTTTTAAAGACTATACGAAGGCACAATAGGTTAGTGTTACAGATTATACCGTCAATATTATGTGATATAAGTCGTTGATTGTCTATGGTCAGGTAACTTGTGAAGTTACTCTGAAATGAAGTAAAAACGTAAAAGAAAACGTTTGATTTTAAAGTGATACGAAATCAGCGCGCGAACACGATATTTCGTTCAACAGACAGTCAATTATTTTCGCTGTGGGAACTGTCTAAGAAAACAAAGCGTGTTCAGTTACAACTGTTCTTGAATTGCGCACTGAATCACTTACCATATGTTTTCACCTTGTTCTGTAAATATGTGGTGGTTTATACAACCCTAGTTCTAATATTTATGGGAGGAAATAACGGTTTACGATGTTATTTTTGTCGAGTACCAAACATGAACATTGTTTGTCTCCGGTAATTTTATATATGTACAGATAAATAAAATGAATGATTGTGGTTATTAATAAGTTGAAAAATATATGATAATGTTTTTTGTATATTTAATGGAAATGTTGTATGCTATATACCGATTAGCTACAAGTTTACAATGCACGGAGGCGCGTCATGCTGTGGGTTGTATACTTATTCAACGATTGAGAAATTAAAGCAAAGTTTCAAGATGTCAGGTGTCAGGTCAAATTTTGGCGTACAATTCTGTCCGTTTTATTGAACATTTAGCAGTCGGTACATGTAGTTACTGCCAAAAGGCAAAAAATAATCTTTGTAAGTAGTTCGATGGGCGGTTTTATAAATATCCAAGATTGCTTGACAACTAATATATATCTACCAATACGTATTGCAGCAGTGTGGTGTTGTCAGCTCCAGGTTTCGCACAGTTTTGAGGCGAAAGACAGCTTTTGTATTGAGACATTTAATCAAAATGATTCCAGTCAGTAAGAACGAATGGAAAAGTCGTAATTACAGAACATCAGAGGTTGGACTGGTATAGGTGGCGCAGCTGAGCTTTTCCGTAGAGCAAAAAATAAAGAGGACAAACAATAAGCCATATAGAAATTAGCCCATATACAATAAGCTGACAGCCAACCCTCATTAGATGGAGAGGCACTTAAAGAAGATGGAACTCACAAAGAAATTTTACAAAAAACGATCAATGACCAAACTGTGCATACTAAAGGTTTTAAGTACGGAAAATATAAATATTTATTTTCGAGTACCAACAGTAAGGATAACAAGGTCCACATCTGGAGATATTGAATGTAGTGTGAACATTTGCGGCATTATTTAATTGTGTGTCGAGAGCCGTCAGCTAGGAGGTAACATTGAGGAGTTAATGGGACAGACTGTAAACTATTGCAGCTCGGAGATTAAAGAAACATTTTGTGAGATTACATGAAATTGTGTAAATTTTATTAATAAAAATATTTTTTTTAAATAAGGAAAATAATAGAATATATCTAGAAAAGAAAATGAATAGGGAACATGGACAGGCAAATTTAAACAAACCTTTGATGTACTCTCACACCTTTGATGCAACATTTTTTTAATTATTACAAATATTAATCTTTATTACAAATACAAAAAAGAGGAACAAATGCGGAATGAACGATTAAAGCATTCTTTACAAAACCTTAGGGTAGTAAGAAAACGAAGGTGAAATAAATACCCCTCTGGCGCAGTAACCCAAAATGTGTCTTTGTTTTCGACATGAGAGGTCGCCACTTGTCACTATACAGTATCATGCTCGTTTTTGACTTGATGCTTTAGCGTATTTGTCTCCACCGTATTTCTCTAGAGATATTTAGAACGATTTACTGGATGATAGTTCAAGGATTCGTTAATGTGCCACGAAACATATGAAAAAATAATATTTAAATTATTTAATAGATATAATATCGTATATTTAGTGATTGTAATATCAGAGATATATCTTTTAATATCAAGTGGAATGCACGCACGTTTGTTGCTCTTGTAACGTAAATTACCTACGTTACCTATAGTATAGGAGCCTGCCACAGCAACATGGTGTTGCCGCGAGATATTGAATTTGTTTGAAAACTGGTTGCATTATTTAATTGCGTGTCGGACGGTGAGGCCCGTCAGACATGAGTTTGCAACTTGTTGGCTTCACCATTAATGATAAGCAAGCGTGTATTGTAAATAGTGATAGCCTAGTGGGTTAGATTCCCACCTACGAACCGAATTTTTCTAAATTTGCTACTAGGCTCTTTGAATTTGTTGGAAGTTATGTACTCAATGACGACTCCGTGGCGCAGCGGTAATCATATCCGTTTTTTGTGCTGTATTTTGATTCCTGGTCAAGCAAACATGTGACACAGACACAAGTGATTAATTTTCTGTGTCTGGGTGTTTATGTATTGTTTGTTGTAGCATCCATGATTCGGGATCTTAGTGTGAGACTTTAAGTGTAGACAGCGTTATTAATTATCACTTGTTTTAACGGTATAGGATAATATTAGTAAAGACATTTTTATGCTTAAAACTTATCCATACAATTTTTAAAGGAGTATAAATTCTATCTGTAGTGTGAATATAAAGAGTGGTAGGTTATGATCCAACCATTGTCATTCTACTAGAGCCGCGTCCAGGGTGAAATAGTAAGGGGTTGATAAATGGCTAAAATGATGATTTAAAGTAACTCTAAAACGTATTTTCTCACGTCACAGCGTAGTATATTTAGAAGTTGCCCACAATAGACGGTTACACACTACTACGGTTTGCGGGTAACGGGTCTAGTATTTAGTGCGACTGGGTCGGTTCGAAGGGCATCGGTTCAGCCTTTTGTAGAACAAGCGGGCGGGCTCTTACTTATAGTTTATTTTGTTAACAAAATCCACCTAGTGTTATTTTACTATTGTTGTTAGTTTTCAGTATACAATGTTGTTAAAGTTAGCTCCTAACTACTACCTTTTTTTACGTGTGAAGAGTAACAAACGAGCATGCAAACTACTTGATGTTAAGAAGTCGCAGCCCATAGACATCCACGTACTACCACAAACGCGACTGAAATCCTACTGAGCTCGAACGTAGATACGTTGCTATTTCTGAGGATTAAGTTGGCCGCCTCGCTTCAAACTGTAGCCGGCAACCGCATCTCTCCAACCGAAACAGAGGTAATGTTTTACGGATTAGTATTACCGAGTTTTTCTCCACAGATTTAGGAAGCATGAAATATACACTACCATGCTGCTATATTATACTTTAGCGGAGAATCAGGTTCGCAGCCAAAGCATCTATTGGATGTTTTCATACTCTATTGGTAACAAGCAGATTTACTTAACATACTTTCCAAAGCATGAAAGTCTACGTAAAATTTAACCACTAATAGCCTTCAAAATTGCGATCCAATAAATAAATAAATAAAAAATACATACATATATTTTGATTAAAAAATAAGAAAGCATAATATGACTTTAACTATCAGTATAAACTATTTGTAGTTCCCGAGGTACCCTATAAACAGATTTTCAAAATAACAAAATGATATTCACCTTTTGCTCTCAGCTGTGTTCGCGGTAATGGGACTGTCAGGTGTAGAACGTCTTTTATTGCTCCTCTGCAAACAATGTTGATTTCTGTCTACAATACGAAGTTTGAAATTACTTGTAATAAACGATATTAACAAAAAATATGGAATAATACAGTACTTTAAAGGGGCCGCGGTCTATCAAATGCAAGTTTATTTTTGTCGTATAGCAACAGTAGAAGTCTGTGGTAGTCTGTCGTCTTTGAAAAGTGAGGTTTTCGTTTTTCTAAGCGTTTCAACTCAGTCCATAATATAGTTAACTTACTTTTTAGATATTACGATAACAGAAGAAAGGGACTATATAGTGTACCTATATCCAAAAACCTATGTTCAATTAAGGCTAAACCATTGCAAATTATTAAATTTAGAACAGGTCAGGTCGGTCAAATGTGGAATTTACTTATGATTTTTATTGTTTAAAATAAGATAAAATTTATTTCATTGCACTTATTTACTTAATTATTTATTTAACTGCACCTGTAAAGGAAATACAGGTGGAGTTAAGTAAATAGTACTATCCTACATTTGATCAGTTTTTTTAACCAAATATTTTTATCTTATCTTGCGAACAAATTGAATTTATTGAATGATATGTCAAAAACTGT
Source organism: Phocides pigmalion okeechobee (assembly GCA_018251015.1). Taxonomy (NCBI): domain Eukaryota; kingdom Metazoa; phylum Arthropoda; class Insecta; order Lepidoptera; family Hesperiidae; genus Phocides; species Phocides pigmalion. Next base: position 586 of record DWON01001161.1, on the reverse strand, counting down.
TTGACCCTTTCCAATCGTATGCAGGCGGATAGACAGTCTCATCATCTTTCAACATCTTTGGCCCGTATCAGTTCAGTGCTGGACATGGCCTCTCCCAAAGGGCGCCACTGAGCCCGACCTTAGGCTCTACACATCGAATTGCTTCCTAGTCGGCTAGTTTAGAGTTAGGAAACTATTAACTTGAATTTACAAGCAAATCAATTTTATTTCATAAATAGTTATAGAATACAAATCCTGTAGAATATAGATAATCATACAAAATAGACGAGGCTATCGTAAAACTCAAGTGAATGGATTTAAGCGTTCAATCACAACTCAATCACAATGCGAGTACATCAGACCAGACACCGCCGACATTGTAGGAAATAGCAAAAATGATTGTAATTCAGTCGCAATGTAATTTTGATATTGTTTACGGAAAAGTGGCTGCTTGTTTCGACTGATTCTTAACAAGGACATATGAATGCTACAGGAAGTATATTTTCTTTCAATGCACACCTTAAATTAGTCTTTTTTTATTGTGAAAGAGTAAGAAACGGGCATACAGGCCACCTGATGTTAAGTGGTCACTGCAGCCCATGGACAA
>DWON01001160.1:0-26056 GCA_018251015.1 Phocides pigmalion okeechobee | reverse complement strand
ATCCTTAAATAGAACTTCTGTTCTATTTGAGATTGGACGTGGTTGTCCATGCGCTGCAGTGACCACTTAACATCAGGAGCCCTGCATGCCCCTTTCTTACTCTTTCATAATAAAAAAAAACGTGATTGTACGGCCGATAACAAAATAGAATTTTGCGTGCAATCATGAGATTGTGTAAAATTCAATTAAACTCAATGATTCATCGGTAAAAGGTTTCAATAGATTCGGTATAGCTGTCACCACCACAAATACGGCAATAGGCTTAAGATCTTAAAGGACATCTTCATTAGAAGGCCAGAGGGGATCCTATTGAAACGAAGTGGATTCTCCCCCAGAGCGCCGCATGTTGGGGGCTGTCCGCAGTAAATAAGAGATTAGAGTACGATAGATAAGCTCGTTTATATGAACAGAACCGAGTGATTTAATTGCATTGAAGATTTTAGTAGGATTTGGCTATGGAAAATATCTAATTAGAGAAAAAAACTTTCTGTGTCGATGACCACTTGAAATTTTTTTGTTGGGAACATAGACACATACACGAAGGCATATAGATGGCTCACAGAATTGTAGGAAAAATAGATACTGATTTGGCTGGGTTACAACTGACGCTACATCATAATCCTCAGTTTTGTCAAACCCTTTTGTTTCGATTGAAGAGACGTGTTTTGGCTTTGGTTGCACTTATAAGCGAGGTTACCATCTCATTCCCCAGGTGTAGCAACTCATCTACTTACGTGGGTAGATAGGCTGTAGGGGCTATTAAACATTTACCTGCAGAATTTCTACATGCTCGATTGTTACTCTTCTATCATAAAAACACACAATTATCCAGACTCACAATTTTTGACATGCTATAGATTTATACTTCGAGTGGCGAGGTATCACCGCCTCCCTGAAGATACTCTTCAAAGCATTTCTCACTTAAAAGCAACGCGACCATTTTAGTCCTTTTTTAACATAATTATGTCTTTGGGGTGCAGCGACTACTTATCGTCAGGTAGCCTGCATGTCCGTTTGCTACTCTTGTCAATTTTCGTTCAAAAATATTTTTCACATTTTAGTAAAAATGAACATTCAAGGGGACTATTCTAGTTCTTTATTACCGTCGGTGTCTGTCTACCGTCTTGTTGTTGCATCAGATTTACGGGAGCGCACTCGTTCCGCGCGATAATAATACGCTTACACGCGGCCACTGTGTACTCTAGCCGGTCGGGAGTTGCGGTGATTTATTAGTATTATAAATATAAATATGCCGGGTAATATGTCCAATGTATCCGTCGACCCGGTTGAGCACCGCGATACAACATATACTTGAAATAGATATACATTTGTTTCAAGTTATGACATGCCTCTGTCTTGAGTTACAAATTATTTTTATATGTGAAAAATATTAATGTGAATAATTTACCATGGATAAACCAAGAAACAGGAACAATGGCCAGAAAACTAAAAAGGTACAGTACTCAACACATCAAAGCACTGCGCTGCCGTTTTATTCATATAGAGAAATAAGTTTTGCAAGGTGGTAAAACAACAGTTCTGCGGGGAGACACCACTGCCGCCCTTACCATCCACCATAAAAATCCAGTCCCCGCATTAAGGTTGGGAAGGTGCAGTAACTGCCTACACTAAGAAGCGAAGCGACCATCGCAGTCCTAAGAAGCAGCAACGCATCTATGCATGACCACATGGATGGATGGATGGATGGATGGATGGATGGATGGATGGATGGATGGATTTAGTCTTGTTTGAGGTTGCATATGCAAGTTCATGAGCTATAGGGTCCATATAATATCAGGTGACCTGATTTTTTATTACTCTTGAAATATACATATATTTTAAGTAGGTTAATCGTCTACAAACGTCAACAACTGAAGTCCTAACAATATGTAAAATTATTATTTTTGTAATGAAATTACTTTGAATAAAAACATTTTGATTTGCTGTCAGTGTTTCGTAAGTGTAAAAGCTTACGAACATAGTGAGAACGCGCTAACTACAACTTGGACGGGAGTTATGAACTGTGATTTGTTCGTCCGCATAAATTCGGAAGGTAATTTCTCAAGTTTACCCTGCTACGGAAATTTATCTGCCCAGCGGTAAGCAAGTTGTCGGTAGGAGGTATATCATTAATTACATAAGGTGGAAGTTTATTGCAGACTTTAATGATTTAAACATTTTGAAATGGTGTACAGTTAATATATACGTAATAGAGAGCTCAGCGGACGTTGTCCCATTCTGAAAAAAAATCTTAAAGTAGTTGCAGAAAGTATGCCATTTTTTACTGGATCCAAATTCAGAAATTTCAACATTTTATCCGATTTCAGTGTCTGCCTTGGGTCCAATTAAGAATCTAAACCATTTTCGAATCCACCTGAAGACACACAAAATATTTAATTAAAGTCGATCCAGCCGTTTAAGATGAGTTCAGTGACATGCGCACGCACAGAAGAATTATACATTTTTTTTTATTTGTCTAATGGATACATCTCCGTTACAAACAAACAACCTACGAGTCGTTCAGATCGGTCGTAAAGTTCGGAAACTAATCGAACGTTCGCTATTAATACATACTAGTTAAGCCATATGACAATATTTGATAACACTGCACTCGGCGCCCCCATAGTGCTAATACGCGTTTTGTATCTCGTACATACAAGACATAGAACGAATTTCCTCCTAAGGTATTTCATGAACGTTATGAGAGCTCTTCAAAGCCCACGACGCATTGGCGCCGGTACTTACATTACAAATATCTAGAGGCGATAGAAATTTCTTTCCATCAAATGATCACCTACTTTTTCAAAAACTCTGTCTATAAAAAAGAAAATATAATCTTTAGCTATTTAGGAAGTTTCGTGCTGAACTAATAACATAAAGTTTATTATCTAACAAGGTGCGACGAGTTCCAGTTGTGTCTTTCAAAGTGTTCCGTAATTAGAGGCTCACGATCCTATCCAACTGCTCTAAGGGAACCCTTTCTCATGAGGTATTCGCAAAAGTTCTCAAAGATATATAGGCCAGGAGAATTTGTCATGTCTATAGATGTTTATATAGAGACAGTATGTCGAGAATATATTTATATCATCCATAAAATAAATAAAAAACTTTAATTTATTAGGTTTCTTTATTACCTTATCGTATAAAAATTGACTTAACTTAGCTATTAAACACAAAGCTATGGATTTTTAAGAGGGTAGTACCCAAAAATAAATACATGTCGATGCAAATTGACAAAAATGTCAGGCTTTATAATGTGATCATTGCGAATGGGAAGATACCGTCACCAAATCAAGTTCAGCGTAAAACAATGACTGCATTTTGATAAAAATGTGTAGTGCAGCACGCTTACTTAATATGATGAGTTTCTTGTCTTCAGGAGTAGCGACGCATCAATGATCGAATTTTAATAAGAATCTTATTTTATAAGGAGAAATAGATTTCCATATTTTTCCACGCCATTCTGTACTTTAATTTCTCAAAAAATATAGTTTTTTTAGCCTCATTAACTTATTCTTTACTTACCAACTACTCCAAAACTTGTCGCGTCTCCAATAACGCGTCATCAAGTTTACTTCCGCCGCTTTCTTCAGTGTCCCTAATTAGAGGCGCGCGATCCGCAACTGTTCGAAACGAACCGGCGCTCCGCACTCCGCACTCCGCACTCCGCAACTTACAACTTCTCAAAGACTTTGTACAAAGCACTATCTTCACGCATTTGAATATAGTGGGTTTTAGTTGAGAAATTCGTGGTTTGTTATGGAGTGGTTCGCCCGCAGCGCCTCTTAAAACTTCCAACATAAACACGTGTTTTGAAAGTTGTGTTAAAACGAGTATACGAGATGTTTTAATTTTTAAATAGATAGAACAATACACGCAAGGTACGCGTAATAAATGTGTACGAAAACTGAATGTTATGTAAAAATACGGACAATTGTCCAAATAATGTTATTTATATGAAGCTTTATTGAACACCTTCAAGAGCATATAAACTACTTTGTGTTAACAGGTTCTTTATAAAGATGTTGTATATAATAGGATCACGTATATATAGGTATGTATATTTATATAATAGGAGAAAGAATCACGAAATTTTATTTAAATCAACAGTTGACTCACTCACTCCGATAGTTTTTATAAAACCTTAGGTATAAATACATGATAAAACGCCTCAATCATTGCATGTTTTTAAAATCAAGCAACTGTGCATAAAACTACGAACAATGTAATAAATCTCCCTCAAACCGCAGAACGTGACAAAACAACCGTTCTCGCATTTAATAAGCGGGACTTTCTAAATGTGAAAGTGACACGTTGGAACCTCCACCGGCATTTTTCCTCTTCCCGCTAACAAATAGCCTGCGACGGCCATTATTATTATGTCCCGCTGAGTTAACCAGCGAACGGTGCTATTGCGGTTTTTAAACACTATTGCGTCGCGACTTATTGCACGAGTTGCCCGTTACGCCGTAATTATATTCTTGTGTTCTTGTTTTCCTTTTCTGTGAAGATATACATGTATTTTGCATTCTTCTTACTTTGGAAACAAGGGTACTTCATATAAATTTTATCAAGATAACAAGACCCGTGACAAAAAAGTGTGAAGATTTGTCATTTGATCTGTATGTGGCACCTATTATATTATTGAAGATATAAGAGTCTAGTCCGCGACGTTTCGTATTTTCAATTAAACTCTTTATATTTCACAAGATTGAACATTTAAAAAAAATGACCTACCGTGTCTGAGGACGCGTAGTAGTAAGATTGCCGCAGAGTATTTCGTTAAATAATAAATAATGGTTCAACCTGTACGGGTTTTTCCCGCTCCCGCGGTCGCTAGCAAATAGCCCGGAGCGGCCATTATTATTATGTCCCGCTGAGTTAAAACCCGCAACCTGTTCGTGGGCTTTCCGAATAAATTCGCCGTGATGCCTCACCGCTATCATTTTGCATACTGTCGCTTCTGGTTTTAACTACGCTTTTGATGATATACATATATGAATTTTAAAGTATACACGTAGCATACTAGCATTATTGTCAACTGCAAATCGGTGTTCAATCGAAATATTGAAATATTTGTCAGCTACGCCCACACAACCCACAAGCAAGGCAACTACCAAGTAAGTCCTTCGCTACTCTTTAGGACTTTAGTCGTCTCGCTATTAAATGTAGGAAGCAACCGTGCCTCTCCAAACGAAGTACAAGAATTGCTTTACGGTAGGTTATGAGGGTGACAGAGGCACCACAGCGGTCGAACTATAGTTCTATCACCTTCACTGTTACTACTACCACCCATACTTAAAAACTACGATACAGTTCTTGTGTTTTGATGGAAGCGAATAGTTGCTCCATAATTTAATAAGCCTATGATATTGTATCTTAGTTCTTAAGAGCAAGTATGCATTTGTGATCGACTTCAGATCTCTTGTTCCATATGGAATTGCAGATGTCCTCAGGCGGTGATCTACCATAAGATAAACTGCATGTTGGTTCGCTACTTCAATATTATAGAAATAAAAGCAGTTTCACAACCCCATCAGCATCAAATGTTGCCCTGAGCGAGTGCAGTTCGTTTGGCCGTTTCATAAACTACGCAAAGCGACCGCTTTGTGTCTGGACTATTGGTTTGAATTATTCAACGCCTAGCGCAAAAACTTCACATGAGATCGTTTAGTCTACATGCTAAACGAACCAGTTCCCAAGTTCAAGCGATTGTCGACCGTTTTTTCTTCGTTGGAAACATCATTATTGCGTACTGGTATCGTCGTCACCTTTCCCTCCATCTCTGGAGGCAAAGTAAACGGTACCGTGTTTTTTTGCGAGCCTCCGCGCTTTGGGGATCTCATGAAAATGGAATATAGGGTCTTTGTGTTATTTGCATGTACGGTTGTACCTTCGCATGCTGATAAGGGCATTCCGATAAAGGTACCTGTATATATTTGCTGTCTTTTTATGTCGGTACGTATTTACATTTCTGACGTTTGTCCTTCACTAGATCCTTGGGAATGATAGCTGGACTTGAAATGGAAGAAGCACTGCTTGGTACTGCAGTCAAATAGACTCTACATAAAAAACAGATCTTGTCAAATCCTGTGACTTGAACACAACATAAACGATCAATATATTTAAGCAACGTCGGCCGTTGTCGAAATTTGAGTGGGTCAACGATAGTTGTGTAATTCGAGTGTTGCGACGTCACATTTAGCATCTCTCGTCTCTTTTTGCGTCCTACTCCCGGGTTCTTTGCCTCATGAGCTGTAAATGTGCCTACAAAATTAAATATAAGCTAAATACAATGTGTTTAAGGTATTAAATAAGTACGCACCGAGCAATATCAGATTATTAGGTCCTTAGGTAAAAAACTCGAACAATGTCGTTCGTGTTTCCAAAGAAATTATCTTTTGACCTTCAACCCAAAACTTACCTGAAGGTATGTAATTACTTAATGAAGTTCTGAGAAAATATAACAAGAATAATTTATTTTTCTTTACCCTGGACTAGGGTTGCCAGACATACTGTAATATATAGTATTGGCCTATATATCGCGTTTGCGTACAATTGTAAAATAAATCATATGTTCAAATACCATTTTTCTGTTAAATTGATATTACAATATAAGAACTAATCAATCGGTATCAAATAATGTGCTTGGGTTCAGAATGTGTGGTTGTACGCTCCATTTAATATAAAGCGACTATAGTAATCTTCAAGAAAACAATACAAGTATAAACGGCCTTCGATAGGTTTTCTTTCTTTTTGAGGTTTGATGATCATGAACTGCAGCAAAAGTAATCTGCATCATTTGCTTTTTTACTAACATTAAAAAGTTAGTCCTGGAAAAACTTTATATACCTTTAAAACACTACATATACATACATATATTGTGAAACATATTCTAGAAAATATTTTAATCAACTTTAAAAACGTTGGTAACCCTAGTGTGAAGGGACTCGACTCGCATAGAAATATATTAATAAAATATAATTTCTGTTACCCCAGTTTACTGTAAATATTGGTAAAAGATAGATTACTTGAATTTCTCTTAAAAGCTACAATTTTATCCAGAAACAGTTACACAGTTATAAGCTTCTAACTTATTACGCCTCTCTTTGTGTGTATGGGGTTAAAAAATAATTTAGTTAATATTTCTCCAAATCGCTACCAAAATATTTGGGGTTTATCAAATGGCAAACAACCTGTTTGGCAATATTTCAGGCACTCCAGTTCGCCCTCGCGCGTTTTTATTCGGTATAATTTCGACATAAAGTCGGCAGAGGCCGCTAATGTGTCACTAACGCGCCTCGTCGTTAAGGGCCATTCCTGACACTCCCAGTCATCTCTCTTGATGGCTGGATTGGATTTCTGCCAGCGAGCCATAACCTTCAGATCAAACCTACGACGCATCGTCGTCAGATATCTTCTCTTAATGTCGTATATAATTAAAGTATTTCAGAAATGTCAAAAAAATCCAAAAGGTATTGTAGATTCCATTTTTAGAAACGGCATTATGTTCTTATGATTAATTATGCCCTTTAAGTAATTATCAGCAAGTTTCAAAGAATAAACTGGCTCTATCACTAAAGATGTCTGATTATGTGTCTATTTGTCTGTATTTCTTATACATATTTTGTTCCGAGAACACACCGAGTATATTCATAGGTCTATATTAAAATTCCCTGGATAACAAGTGCATGGGATATATACATGACGAGTACAAAAACACCCAGAACAGAAATCTGTATCTACCATTAAAATTTTTGCCTGTTCGAAAATTAAGCCTTTTATGTTTTCTTTTTATTATGAAAAAGTAAGAAACGGGTATGCAGGCCACCTGATGTTAAATGATCTCTGCAGCCCATGGGCTGGACAACCACGTCGAATCTGAAAAAAAGAACAGAAGTTCTATTTAAGGATGGACGCGGATGCGTTCCTAATCTTGAGGAATAAGGTAGTCGCCTCCAGTAATGTGTATCCGGCAACCACACCTCCCCAACTGAAACACAATACATGAAGGACAAGTTGCTTTACAACGGGTTATAAGGGTGGCGGTGGAGCCGTCCCGGGCGAGCTTTAACGGCTCTACCGTCTTTAAAATGTATCGGACCTGTATGCTATCGACCATCTCACGCTAATCCTACTCATATTATAAGTCTGTGAGTATGTTACGATTTCTCATAAAGGCTACGGATTTTAATAAAACTTTACAATAATGTCACTTATGTATCATAATATATTTATTTTGTGATTTGGCCATAATACAAGGATCTAGTGAGTCGGAAAATTGTTGTCCTCTGTAAGCTATATTGGATTGGCGATCGCTACCTAAGCCGCTACAGTTACACGATGATAATGCATCGAAGGACTTTTTCTCCTAAATATGTAATTGTACACAAAAATAAAATTGAATTAAAATAAAGAAAACGATTCATATTAAATGCGGAGAAAGCCACGTTCAACTGTAGACGTCACTTCCTACGTTCACGCACTCCTTGTCATAACGACGCAGTAACATTATTCGCGTCAGGTAATCGGCCGCGCGACGTAAGACAATCCACAGTAACACGGTAACACTACACTAATCTGCGACGCGACGTGTTAACCGTGCACGTTCATGTCGCTCCTACATTCCAGTATGATTTTCTATTTCATTGTTTCTGTTAAACTGGTGTTTCGTTTTACTCGAATCCGTTTTGTTGCTTTTAGAACTTCAATATATCAAGAAGAAGAGGAATTGTGTCGCAGGTACTTCATCATAAAATATGAGGTAGTTGTAAATTGTGAGAGATACCAAAATGTGTAATATACTAGCGATCCACCGCGGCTTCGCACGGTTGTATTTACGACATCACATTACAAACATTTGCCTATCTTCAAACAAAACAAATTCTTGCCTTTCCAAGTTCATATTGTATACATAAACCTCATAAATTCATGTATTCAATTATGTTATACTATTCATGTTATTTTTAATATATTATATAAATAAAACTCCTATTGAATCACTCTGTCTATTGATTAAAACCGCATTAAATTCTGTTGTGCAGTTTGAAAGATTTAATGGAACCCAAAAAAAAGTTTCTTTTAAATGTTATAAAGGAGCAAGCGCATACGAACATGCAGTCCATCTGTTGGTAATCGATCACTGCGGTCCACGGATATTTGTGTCTCTAAATAAAATAGGTGTCCTATCTTAACTCGCTCTCAGAAGTTGGTACTCTGAGGACTACGATGTTCGATACACGGTTAATGCGAAATGGTAATAACAGCTTTAAAGAGCGTGGTTTCACAAAACTTTGGAAGAAATGAAATAAAATATACGTACAATCTTTTTTTTTTCAAAAATTATTGCCGATACTTGAAAAATAGAAAATGTCAGGAAATTTATTACGTGGTATAACATATTTATTGTAAAAACCTCATCATGTTTCTGACACGCTACAAATGATATCTGAGGCCGTAAAGCAAAGTGATGCCGTAAGATTTGGTGGTAATGAAACAATTTGCAGGCGCCAGCGTTCGCTCTAAATCGCCGGTAATCTCCTGGACAAATGGGCTCCCCCCTGCGGCGCGCCCGCTTCAATAGCATTTCAATTGCTTCTCTTAAGATCTAATAAACTACTTAATGGCTCTATTAAACTCTGAATTTGGTCACTAACATCGCTTTTGTAATTTTCTGGTAGCTTTGAATTGCTGGATAATTTCAGCTGATTCACAAAGCAAAGAAATATTAAGCGCGGTCGATGTTTAGGTCATTCATCCTCATCCAATAAGACCCCTGGAAGCCCCCTGGAAGCCCTGGTCCTCTGGAAGCTTCCCCTTTTTCAGGAGGAGACAGGTTTATTAAGGGCCTGGGTAAACCACGTAGCAAGGCAAAAGATGTAGAAAATTACCATGGACTGCAGTGATCACTTAATATCAAAGGAAATGAAAAAACAAATTTATCAAAACATTAATAAGTATAAGTGAAATGATTTCCAACTTTCCACTGCTGTGGGGGTTTTAATAAATTAGACTCATGTATGAAGTCTAATTGAATTTATAACTTTGTCGCATTTGTTCTGCAGTCAAACGTTTTGTTGCACTTTTGAACGAGAAACGGCTTTCATTAAGATGGTCTCGCTTTCCAGAAATTGTGAGCTTATGTTTGAATTTCATTGTGATTCTCATAGGCACCTACCCGAAATTGAATTGTGGTTTCATCTGGGCTTTTATGCGGTAGGAACCTTATCAGTATATATGGTTTGCCTATTTGCAAAGACAGAATAACCAAACTTGGACGTACGCGAGTACACTAATGATTTTTGTAGGAGTAAGATTTACTTTGGACTTGCATGCAATGGCTCATAAAGAATTTATATGTCTCGCGTTTCAGATACGATTATTGTACCTATGATATATTAGAGTGTATTTGTAGACTAAGAAAAATTTTATTAAGGCATACAAGCCGGCTTATTGTTTCAGGGATTTCGATGTTTGTACTTCGTTTGTCATAAGGAAAAAATAAGGTGATTACACTTACTTAATATGGTTATACCAAGTTCTCACATCTATAAGTCGGCTAGGTATCTACTTAACAATATTTTCAATAACGTCATCAGCATTACCGGCCGACAAGGCTCAGCTCAGCGCGGTAATGTTCCCGTCCCGCCCCTTCCGTGTCCGCCGTTGTCCTCGATAGCTCTAATTGACCTGCTGACGGACATTAATCTGAAACACCCAAATGCTGGGTACAATGTACAATTAATTCTGGTGCAATATAATATTACATTACATTTCTAGTTGTGTGTAATTTTTAACATTGTTCTCAACGAAATACAAAATGATAATTTCCATTTCCATATTTATCTGCTCAGGGTCAGCAGTCTTTGTTCACGTGGGTTATAATTTTTTAGGTTTTCCAGACTTTCTAGCAGCAAAGTCCTATTGTACTCACACCCGTTACTTTGAAATAGACAACTTTTTCATTTATGTTCCGATTGAAATAAAACGAACACAAATTATTAAGTGAAGCTTTCTGCAAAATATCAATTAAAATCTCACTGAAATCGGTTAAGATTTTCTGAGATTAGCGCGCACAAACGCACAGACAAACAGATAAAGAGACAACAATTTTGGCAACTATTGTTTTGGGTTCCATTGCGTTAATATAGGCCCCTTACAAAAGGTTTTCTCATATACCTTCCGTGTACAAATATCGAACAGTTACAATTTTATTATTAGTATACATATAATAATATGACGTCTAAAAATGTTACCCTGACTAATGATATCTTAAGACCCTTTTACTCAGAAATTGTTAAGTCTCATATATACATATATCGGAGAAGGTGTGAAGTAAGCATATCTAACGTCAAAATTGTTGACTTGACGACTCATGTTCAGATATTCCAAAGAAAACTTCAAGACATTTGATTATCTCCGTATATTGGTCGGGCAACGTAACGTTGTTGTAGAGAGATCCGAACTATGCGACGGCTTGAACGAGAATGATAACTACCTGCGGGCGCTCGGACTTTTATAACAAAATTGGGTGGCGGTAAATTACACCTTTTTATGGTCGGTAAAACATTTTTAACATTTCTAGAATTGACTAAATAAGGCTAATTTAACAATCAAACAATCATTAAACTAACTAAAACAACATTTCCGTCAACGCGTTTTCTTAAATATGCGGTTTCGCACCGACATACATATATGAATAAATGTATTTAATTTCATACTAGAAATGGGATTTATTCCTAGAAATGGGTAAGACGGTTGTACCTTTGGGATCAAACAATTATACAGATTCTACCTTAACACGTAAGTTTTTTTAGTCTTACACATGATGTCCCTTGTCTCGTAAATAACACACCCGCCAAACTAATGTATGCTGCTACTCGGTATTTTATGACTTCTATATATAAAAGAGTATGGATTGACAGTCATAGAGATCGAATCATAACCGTAACCAAACTAAGCTTTTACAAATAAGTTCTTTATTTAGTGTAAGTAAATATTAACAAAAAAAATTTTGGAAATTTCAACTTAAGGTGGTAAATTATAGGTAAAAACTTCGCATTTGTATGATCTTATAGCGATGTTCTATGGGCAAATACTAGGAATAATTTAAATTTAAAATATAGAAAAACGTTGATTTTAGTCGTTTACCCATATCGTAGTAACGTTAACTAAAATATAAACTTCTTTCAGAGCATACCTCAGCTATATTTACTGCTTCAAACGTTCCCGTAATAAGATTCAAAGTAATACAACGTTTCAAAGAATTCTTTCATTCGTGACTCTTTGCCTGCGAAATCCAGAAACGTTTCCCGAACAAGATTGTTAGTTGTGGATCTTCGCTGTAAATGCGAATGCTGAAACTGAATGGGGACTTACATGACGTCCCCATTCTTCATTCAACGGAGAACTTTAAGTGAATAAATTGCATCTGTCATTCGTTTTGAAGAATATATCAATTGTAGCAAAGATTTTAAGTGTTATCTCTGGTTGGACGCTCGTTTACCTTGTGAAAAAGAGGTATGACAATTTTGATATGTGACTTTTGTGACGAACTCTTCTACTTTTCACTTGGAATTTAAGGTTAAAATCTCAGGCTGACACTTTCTTGTACCCGACTGCAGCAAAGCAAAATAACTTACGATTTTACGAATAAACCCACATGTCATCATGTCAAATAGGTATTAGGCATCTTACTACAGCAATTGATTGAATCAATAAAACTTAAATTAAATTTTTGACTATTAATACAGTTTTTTAAGTCCAGATTATTACGATCTAAAGTAATACGACGTGAGACAGCCCTGGGTTGATGATGTTAATTTTGATGCTACTTTTGTTGATGTGTGTGTATGTGTGTGTGTTTTTATGCGGCAAGCAATGGGGTCTGAAAACAATACAAACTTTTTTTTATTATTTAAAAGCTGGCTTTTAAATAAAAAATGTACTGTAAGAGTATAAGTATATTAAATGATTGTATTACGTATGTTTCTTGAAATCTATTTATCCGCTTAAAGAGAAAGTCACGTTTAATCCAAACAAATCACAAACATTTTGTCAAAAATACTTAACCATTTCAAAAATAAAAGTTGTTAAAAATTTTAGTTATTATCGTGAAATCATTTTTGACTAACAACAGGCTTTATAGAAACGACAATTATTTTAACTCACTGCTATTTTAGTCGGAACGTGCTGAAAATAATTTGGGTTTTGAGCTATTTCAGACAGATTTAGGATTTACGGATGAAAAGTAAAATTACGGCTCGCGATTGTACTCCAGCAGGTATGGTGTAATGGTCGGTCGCATTGAAGCTTCCATTGAAGCAATGCCGGGTTTCCAGAGCACTGAAAGAACCCGCATTCCGTGTAAGGATTTCACCGATAATAAAGTTTCAGGTGAAGTTGTGTGGAATTAAATAGTAAGTGATAGGGATTGTTGTATTCGATATAGGTTACATTCAGTTCAAATAATAGCAACTAGTTCTTATAATAAATTAAATTATCGTTATAGCAAATCAGTTTTTATACTGTATTAGCGCATTTTTAATAGCAATCTCGTGAATTTTCTATATGTAACTGTTTATTCATATTTAGAATAATGACCGTTGGACGTCTAATTTAATATTAACTTCATTAAATTTTATTACAATAAATTAGTTTATAGTATAGTATCTAAATTACAATAAAACTTAAAAAACATGTTTTTTATACTAAATAAAAATTAAACTAAATTAACAATTAGGCTTAAAAAGCTTCATCCAAATTGCTGACCCTTGGATGAGTTCCCAAAACGCTGGCAACATTACCTCGCTGTATAGCCAGACTAATCCTCTGGCCGAGGTAAGCGCCAGCCCTTTGGTCCCTCGTGGAGTCGATTAACCGTTCGGACAGATGTAATAATAAAAATAAAATTATATTTCAATCATGATTAAAAGTAGTATATCTTATATCCTACTAATGGTATTTCTATTCAAAGATGAGGACCTGTGTAGACGTTATACCTGACAAAGATGGCGTCATGATAATATTATTTAAAATTTTATTTCGTTACTGAAAAGGACTTTATTTTGTTACTTCATATTATTTTGAACTTCAAGTACAAGTGTATAAACATTATATTTTTAATGTTATAAGTCTAAGACTAGTCACTATTATGTTAATAAGCTAAGAAAAATGCGAACGAATGTAAAATGTATTATTATATGTCTTTTGAAAATAAAAGTTCATTGACTTGTCTTAATTATGCAGTAAAATACCAGGTTTCACGCATTAATAACCTTGTTAATTAATGCTTATTTAACTTATGAAGTCGAGAGTAAAATTATTTTAATCCTATGCCCTTTAGTAATGCGAATAAAATTCTTGCGTAGGCGAGTGGACGAGTTGCGTGGGTGATTAATTACTGGGAGTAATGGACTGTATTTCTGTGAGATATAGACCTTAGGTTAAAAGACTTTTACGATACTTTCCAAACACATACAGGATAATGGATATATACATAGAGTATAGAAATGAAACGAAGTATATATAGATATCTATTTCCGCCCTCAAAAGACGTTAATTCCCCTCTAAAGTAAAATCCTCGTAATATAATTGTAAGTGTAACATGTCGTCAAAGTCAACTAACCTTACCTTACTTACTTATTTTGCACACTAAACAGTAGGATCTGCAGAGATCACGTCTGCCATCGATGCTTTCCCATTACGTAGGTATATTTCAATTGATCAACAAGTCGCACCGCAGGAAGGGCTGGTGTTTGACCACCTGAGAAGAAGCCCGGGTAAAGAGTGACCCCGCGAGGCCCGAATACACCCTACGAAAGCCAATAGTAACCGTTGGGTACGAGTAGCAGTTAGGTCTAAACTGCTACTGGTAATCGGGTACACCTACCCGATTTCTTTATATTTATCACAACTGAACATGGATCTTTCTTCACAAGTGGGGGAAATCAAGACAACACGCTGATCGAATCTGGATAGGTATAGGTTGGTAAAGAACAGGTTAGTAGCCAACTCGTGTGTCAGATGTTCAGAAACCGTGTAATAAAGGCCGCCGCGCATGAAAATTTTCTACTAGCAATCATTCATCCAACTCCCGACGTTTCTTGATGTTACTTAACAATACGAATCGTACAAACCGATCGACTATGCGCGCTTCCAGCCACACTTAATCTATTGATTTTTGCAAATAATAGTTTAGTTTATAAAAAAATGTGTAAATGTCATGTTATTTATACATGATATTTTTATTTTGAGCGTTTTAAGAAATATAACAAACATTTCTAACGAGCTCCAAGATTATCCTAACAGGCATTTCAAGTGGTTGAAAGTTTTAAATAAGTACAAAATTGTCTAAATGTGCCCAGAATACCGTGATGCGGCCGAACTTTGCTTGTTACATGTAAGGGCTGCTTCACACTTATATTTGTAGTCCATTCGTCCTAAACGTTTTTCCCCAAAATATCTTTTACGGAATGCAACAGTTCATGCTGTCCAAATAATTTTTACAAATACATTTAACGAATACAGAGTTATAAGTGGTCACAGTCGCCAAACTATAACCATCTTTTCAAGAGAACACTGATTACATGCGTTTTGAAAATCATTCAATGAACTATTTATATTTTATATTATGTTATTCTTTTACTTTTTTATAGAGAAAATTCTTTGTGATTCGACTCTGGAGATGTCACGGCTATAGTTTTTCTGTCTTATAACAGCAGCCAAACACGGAATAGAAGGAACATAATTATTAAATTCAGTTAGGTCCTCGGGAACAGAACGTACCTATGAGCGACGTCGGGAAAAAATCCGTCTTCGTATTCTTAATTCTGATTGGTTACAGACGTTGGATGATCGACAAGATTTTTATGTAAGAAGAGTAGCAAATTAGCATGCAAACCACCTAATGGTAAGTAGTCGCAGCCAGATACATATAAAAAAGAAATCTTATCTGAGTTCGACCGTAGATATGTACGTTGCTACTCCTAAGGACTAAGATGGTCGCCTCGCTTCAAAATGAAGCCGGCAACCGCACCTCTCCAATCGAAAGACGAGTAATGCTATACGGCGGATTATGAAAGCGAAAGTGGTACCTCCCCGGTCGAACTTACTAGGTAATGCTGTATGGTCGTGGGAATATAATGTTATGTGTATTTTGACGTCGTTGTATTATAATTACTATAATAGTGTAAACTATTCATTCCAATCTACCGCGGTATCGACTCACAGGAACAAGACTTCCTTAACAGGAGTAATGTGAACGAGGCTCTATATCTATTAGAAGGGAATGGCTTATAGTGCGTAGCGAAGTACGCGAGTAGGCACTTTCATATTTTGCTTGTTACATACTTCGGGACAGAGTAATGATTCAAGTTTGTCACTGGCGGAGACAGTCTACGCTTGTTTACGATGTACCAAGTTTCACTGTAACGAACTTGAAATCAAATCATAGTTGACAAGTGACGATTTGCTTAGAGCAGCAGTTACTATACCGATATAATACGGTAAGCATCTATGCTTAATGTTGGGTAAAAGGTAAATATATGCACATCATTGTAATACGTTCTGTGTTCATAATATGTTGTTTGTATAATTAAGCACAATATAAATAAAATATAATTATGTAATTTGAGTACACGTATGTATCTTTTTAATATTATTAATTTGAAATTGCATGTTCATATGCCTATTCCGTTTTCACTTGAAAACAGCTGAACATATTTCGACAAATTTTAACAACGAAATAGATTAGATTGAAATATACATCGACTGACTCTCATAATGAAAATATAACTTGACGGTGCTGAAAGTTACTACGGAGGAATGATTGTTTCTTAAGTGACAAGTCTTAAGCGTAAATGAGTACTTGGAAAGGAATATTGGAAATTGGACTCCATAAGTGGGTAAAAAGAACTTCAAATATGAAATTTCATAACAATTAATTTTGCTTGAAAAAGCCGCAAGGAAAGCCTTTAATATAAACATTAAAAAAGTTACTAAATAAACCTTCATATACGGGTCTGTGAATAGATTTATCCTTGTCCACATTTAAAATTTTCGTGTGGAAATCTACACAATAGCAATTTCAAAGAAATTTCAACTCTGGTAAGTCTTAGCTACCGGTACTATGTAAACAGTAGTACTCTTAGGTAGGACGTAGTAAAGTAGTTAGGGAGCGAAGTTAGCTTGTTGTCGCGGGTCTATCGGCGGCTCGGTAATTATTCGCAGCGCACCAAACTTGGTTGTTTGAAGGACTTAGCGTTGTAAGTGTGACGTCTTTTGGAGGAGCGTTAAGTAATTAAAGCTTTGCATTATAATTTAATTTAATATTTTAATTAGGCTCTCGGAGCTTTGTTTTGGTGTTACAGTAAATAATATAACAGAACTTTGTGATGCAAATATAGGAACTTCTTATCATCAGTTTTTTTTCTCTACGAAGAAGCGTTTCTGCTAATACAAGGGCTGCAGTTGAGTGTAGTAAGGTTTAAAATTTACGCACATGTATATTATAAACTAGTTAAAGCCTACCTTATACCACTTAAATAGAAATAATTATTTAACAATTATTTACTCTTTGAGTGCCTTACGATTATAAGCAAACATGGATTTTACTTAAAATATATTTTACTTAAAACGTATTTTATATTCGTTTTAAGTTCTATTGCGTCACTAAACCCAATAATTATATTTCTCATATATGTAACATGTACAGACGGCGACCAGTTACAATTTGTATATGTATTTCTAGAGATAGATAGATAGATAGATAGATAGATAGATAGATTGTAGATGTCCATGGGCTCCAGCGAAGCCTTATCATCAGGCCAGTTCGACCAGTTAACATAAAAACTATACTTGAGCAACTTCGCTTGTTATCTTAGAGCACGGCAGTTGCGTCAGTCCTCTCCTGATGTTCGTTGTTTGAGACTTTGAAGGGCTTAGCGCTGAGAGCGTCTTTTGGGAAGTACTCGCTAAATGCGTCGTTCACTTTATTGAAGGTACAACTTTCTGATGATCCTTTGCGAACACATCTCCTACCTTATAACAGCAGCGTTAACCGCTAGTATTTTAGTTAAGTTATAACAGTTGCAAACGAGCATATAGGATATTTATTTAAGAGGTCCTAATCTTAGTTTTCGTCTTCATATTTCATTATGTGCAACACCATTGTATTTTCTATTTCCGCCCTTTTTATACTTTTTCTTAATTCTATCTTCTCTATGACCAATGTCTATATAACTAAATAACTATAATTATTTTATCATTTTTTTATAATTCGTCTCAAAATATTATAGTTACATCGAAATACAATATTTAATAGTGACATCGCAGCATAGCATAATATCAACATCGTAACCTTACATGATGTTAAATTTGTTTGTAAGTATATTCTGTGGCCGAACCTCGAAGCGAACACACAAGAAATGTTTTGCAGCAAACTATGAGGGCGGCAATGGCACCTCCCCTTTCGAGGTTAGTTTACATGATGTGGTACAACAGAACACTCAGGAGTAGCAACGTATCACTTAAGGTCTTGAAGTAAATTTGGATCCTATTTGGGGTTAATTACAAATATGTATATGTGAAAGTGTCATTTTTGTATGGAATTAACGCGGCAAACAAGCCTTACCTACACTCTATTAATACACGTCCGTTACCTACTCAATGAACTCAACAGGACTTTTAACTGAGGACTATTTTAAACATCACTCTAAAATTTGTAACGTTAAACTGGTGTTTAAAATAGTCTTTAAAATAAAAGTTAAAATACTAACAAAACACCTGGCACACATTGAAAAGTTTTGTTCGCGAAAAAAAAATGATACAAAAATTTTCGTTGAGAAATGTAAATGCGGAGCGTTGTTGCGTACGGAGCGGATATTTTGTTATTTTTCGATAATAAAACGAAAGCAAAGCGGCGTTGAAGTTATTCGCGCACCTCCAATGCCTCGAACTGAGCCACATAGGAAATCCATCACGGAACAAATCGGCACAGACTAAAATAATCTTTATAGCTGTGGTGATAAAGGTGATAACAGCGTGGAGGAAACTTCACAAGGGTACGTCTACTTACAAAGTTCTTGCCCGAGATGCGTGACGTAAGCACTCGGCCTGAATTTATTTAATCCCGTCAAAGGAAAGGATATGTTTATTTTCAATTTGGAGCAACTGTGACATTAGCCTGGATGTCGTCCGCGCTCCGGCGAAAATATGGCCGAATTCATGATGAAGGGCACTTGTCCCCTAACAAAAGGATAAGAGAGAAACGATAAAACCGCTTAACAATGCACTACTCAAATATAACCTTATACAAACCGTACAACTATGTGTGTGTATGAATTGTCGAACTGTGGAAATATTTTCCTCTAATATTACATGTATACGTCCAAAACTTTACTAAATTAAAGTAGCAAACGAGCATTTAGTTTTAAGATACAAAACCAGAGTTCCACTTGAAATCGATCAGAAATGCATTGCCATTTCTGAGAACTATGGTAATCGCTTCATATGAATGTGAGTGAACCGGCAACCATCCTTTTACGTCGAATCTCAACAATAGCTTCACACTATAAATGGGTTTGTCAAAAAGTAATTATGTTATCTAAATACCTATTCTTTAAAGATAACAGAATGGAAACATTCATTAATCCAAATATTGATTTAAATGTATAAGTATGAAAAATGTATGTTACCAACGACAACAATAATTCTAAGGAAACTTATAAGCGTTATTAAATAAGATTAGAAATACGTAAATATTGTTTGCTTACAATCATAGTATTTGTGTTACAGTCAAGTAACTTCACCCTTGGCAATTTACAGTTGCCGGTCGCTAACTCACCAACGATGAGACAACCACCGGAGGGTGTAATGCAGATTGAGAGGCACAAGATTGTGTGTCCATTTGTATGCTAATGGTCTCGTAGTTGCAGAGATTTTTAGGACCCGAGACGTTTGGGGACTCGTAAACGTTATTGTTGCCTCCGAGCTGCGTTTGACGTTTCGTCCTGACGTATTTCATTAAATAATATTGGATATGTCATGGAGAATATTCTGGATACAGTTTGTTATTTTCAATTCTTAATTTTAATTCGATATCGGAATTTTATATCTATGTCTTTTAAAATAATCGCCTTCGAAAATGTAAGAAAATGGAATTGAAAACTATGCGCATACTCTGTTACATGGAAAATACAGATGAAGTTAGCCATTTACTACAAATAGATATAATTGTTTTTATTACTACTTAATTCGTATTTTGTCACAAGTAACTTTTAACTAAGTACAACCCCTTTGTACAAAGTACAATTAAATGCATAAGTATAAAATAAGTACATTGCCATTTTTCATACTCATTTTTTTACGTAACATGTATGAAAAAAATATTGCATAACCGTCATGTACAATTTATCAATATTTAATCCATTTTACAAAGTTTAATTTGCGTACAGAGACTAGTCCTAACTGAGATCAATATGATGAGATTCCTGAAAACTAAGTTTTCGTTCTCATTCTTAAGTATACACGGATTCATACGTTTTGGAATTAGTTATAAAAAATAATTATCTAAATATAAAAAATATGGACGTTTCTATTGTTAGTTTATATGCACAAGATATATATGAGAACCCAACTTTACGCGGCTCGCTTTATCCTGTACACACGTACCTCAGTACGGTTGCGTTAAACATGGGAACACGTAAATTTGTTCGAGGCTCGCCAAAATGTCCCGTGTAAGGGCATCGCTGCCTCTCCGCCGCCTTAATTAACGTATTTCGTCAGCATTTAGCTGGCGTCACAGTAAATACCGGGACAGTAGATCCATTTGCTGCTGTAAACAAACCCTGTGTTTGCTAACTGTCATCTGTTTACTTTAGACTCAGATAGTTTTAGCTCTTCGCAATATAATATAAGATGCCTGAGAATATCTGTAGGTATTTACTTTTATCTTTTGTATTATAATTGTGTACACGTATATCCAAAGGTGGAGAATAATGACTTAAAGTACCTATTTTCTGTTTTCCTCGTTAATATAATGGAGTACCAAATGCGTGCTGCATGCAAGCAAGCCATAAAATAAATATCATCAAGATTTTTGCAACCCATGGACATAACTGAAATATGTACATGAGTAGCCACTCTTGAGCACTAAGACGGTACACCTGAGATGTTTTGCAGTGCAGCTACCTAACACCCATTAATCCAAAGCATGACAGCAATACTGATGCTGAAACTATTGTAAAGTAGAAAATGTCTTGATTTTTCTACCAGTTTTCAGTAAGTAATATAAATGTATCTGACCTACTGTTTCTTTAAACGTCATAGCGTTGACTGTGCGTGTCATCGTGCAGTGCCCTTATACTCTGTATCAGTGCAGTATGTACAGTTTATTTTACTAAATTACGTGAATATGTAGTTCCGTAAATAAAACATGGCGTATTACCTCGTGTAAATAGTAATTGATCGATGAAGTTTAGCAACTTGAAGCGCGACCAGGTATACCAGGTATCAGATGGGCTACCGCTAGTGACAAACTTGTTTTATCTACTAAAACCCATCCAATCTTGATAGCACTTGAGGTTGCTTCTTGAACTTGTAAGGTATTTATTACCATATTTGTTCATATATGTTATTGTTTTTTTAATATTGATTTAAATTTTAAATTTACTGAAAAATACATTTCAGGAATTATTTCCGAGTTAACGATGAAAGGAGATTTTATAGTCGAAATACCTACATAACAGCGCACAAAACTATACCCGAATGCAATTTCGTTAAATAAATATAATTTATTTAACGAAATTGACTAGACTAGACTGCTGGTAATGAAATTTGCAAAAAATGTATATTAAAAAATATCGTGCACTCGTTACTTAAAAATGCTTACAAAAAGAGTTCATTAACACCTTCCCTCATCAGCCCGATGTAAAGGAAGTCTGAAGTCTCATCATTTAGACGTTTTGCTGGCGCTCTTTATTTC
The DNA here is from genome assembly GCA_018251015.1 of Phocides pigmalion okeechobee. NCBI lineage: Eukaryota > Metazoa > Arthropoda > Insecta > Lepidoptera > Hesperiidae > Phocides > Phocides pigmalion. Next base: position 4,074 of record DWON01001160.1, on the reverse strand, counting down.
AACTGACGTCTGACGTAAAGGACAGATGCTTGCGTCAGTCATTACGGTGTAGAAATGAAACTGAATTTATTCCAATAAGATTTTTTGAGCCGTTTTATAAAGTAAAATGTGCTACATAATCCGATAAGGACTTTTTTCTATGAAATGAAACGTTTTTGACGTAATGAACACTTGTACTGTTTTTAAAATAATATCTTTACGACATTATAATATTATGATATAATTTCCTGAAATATTTAAACAATGTAACACATATTAAGTTCTTTTAACTTTCTGCACTATTGAGAGTTAACGTTCTACATTTGGTAACACGCTTTAATGACAAAGCCGTTCGACAAAAGCTTTTAATCACACATACCGTCTCTGACAAAGTCTGTTGACTGGTAGTACTAGCACCTATCTAACTTGCGTTCCTAAGCACGGAAGGTCGCCTAACATTTTTGCCACTTGTGACCACTCAACCAATTTCAGACTGCGTGCGTTGTGGCTTAAGTTTCATGATCGTTTGCGCTCTACATCTAAACCTTGGCATAATCTAACCTTTTCCTTACTTTTAAGATACATGTTTAGAACATAGAAAGGTTGATGTTTAAACACGTAGGCAGTTAAGTTCAGTGGTTCAAATGTGTGTAAGTCCAATTTTGAAAACTTGAATTGATGACCATTAATTTAGGAAACTAAACCAAATGGTCCTCACAGACGTGATGCGTCGTGTCATTTAATTTTAAAGTAATAAAGTTGTTAAATCCTACACCATAACATGTCTTGTTGCACCCACAACGCAATACCCCATAGCACTAATCTTCTAAAACACACTGTACATTTAGCCTTAGATCGCTCAAACGTATTCAAATCGTTAACCGCTCAATGGAATGAATCCAAAATCGAGGAGAGCACGAATTGAGCGCTCAAATCAGTTCGCCACAAGCGGCATCTCGGCCAAACTCGGACCGCTTCACCGGGAAATCAATTTGAACGTCAGATTAAGTCACATTCCACCTTTATTTACCACTGGCTCATGCGTGTGGTTCTGCGTGATCTCTCATGCTCAAACATAGCACATTACAGTTCTCTTTGCTTGAAATATCCTTTAAATCGGTTCATCTGATTCCAGAGTTAGCACAAACTGATAAACAGAAATGGATAGAAAAATAAACAGATAAGAAACTTAACCGTTTCATTATTTTGGACATCTTGTGAGAAATGTAGACTTAATGTTAATTATTCACCTGACATTAAGTAGTCGCTGCAGCCAGTGGAGATCCACATTAAATCTCAAACAGGACTAAAGTCTTATGTGGGGTTGCGTCGATGCGTTAGCGCTCCCAGGACTATGTTGGTCGCTTGATAAGCTAATATAGGAACCATAACTCTTAAAATGAAGAAGAAAAGTAGCTTCACGTTAAATTTTCAGGACGATAGTCGTACATCCTAGCAATCGATCAATCAATAGCTTTACTACAAGTTTATATTCGTAAAGTCCTATTTACGAGTATATGTGTTTATATGGAACAACTTTAAAGGTGGTAGAGCCGTTCGAGCTCGCTCGGACGGCACCATTGACACCATCATAACCCACCGTAAAGTAGCATGTTCTTCATGTATTGTGTTTTGGTTGGGAAGGTGTGGTTGCCGGATACACATTAGTGGAGGCGACCATCTTAGTCTTCAAGAGTGGGAACGCACCCGCTTCCATCCTTAAATAGAACTGAGATTGAATGTGGTTATCCATGGGCTGCAGTGACACTTAACATCAGATGGCCTGCATGCCCGTTTCTTACTCATTCATAATAAAAAAAACCCGATTCATACAGCAGTATTGTTTAGATCCATATGGATAATAGTCGTAGATAATATGTCAAGTACGTAACACACTACAAAAGGCAGTATGAGTAGCTTAGTCATACAACAATATAGCGTATGTCCTACAGGCAGTATTATACATTGTGAACTAAGCCAGAAAGTACTCAAGTAACAAGACTAAATGGATGTCTACGTAATAAAATTCTTAAAGTGACTGTCTTAGAGACGGTGCGCAGCTTAAGCCGGTGGGTGGATTCTGTTCTCTGGAAACATGAAATTTTGTACTACTCTGCCTTATATTATGCAGGTAAGTACTAAGGATACTTGAACAATTCTCCTCACACTTACAAAGACGCGTAGCTACTTTCCCGGTTGAACTGTAGAACCTTGCGAAGCTTGGACTTAAGGGAAAGGACATATACTAGTATATCCTTGTTTTTGGATATCAATCGCCCAAAGTAGAAAGATGGCCTATGATATGAGATGATACTACTACTACTCGTTTCGGGTTGCCTTATTACACCCCCATATACCCACAGTAATACTTTGTAGCAATGTCAGTTTATTTTTAATTCAATAGGCAGTTGAAATAAATTAAAAAAATAGTTTTTCGGCCTGTGGCATCGTCCGGTATGGGTTTTAATTAATAAAGTTCATACGAATATTTTGACGTATATTCTGGCATTAATTTTATAAAATTAAAGGATTTACAAAAATAATTAACTTTAACGTCACAATGTTAAAATTAATTATAGTAAAAAGTCTAACTCAAATTATCTACAGAGAGTTCCTATACGTACTGCATGTTGCCAAGAATGTATGCCTCATCCCCGCGCTAAATAGCGATCGAAGTTCTCTCCGCGAACCTATAAATCAGCCCTCTTGCCACCAGCAGCATCAATGAAACAAGGCACTCATTGTTTGTATTTTTTACTTTAGATCCTTTTGGCGGAATTTTAATACATGAACCAAGGATTATAAAATATTTAATCATGAGTGTCTCCTAAACTTACTCAACCCAAGTCATGTTCAGCCCCAAACTTTGATGAATTTACCGCGAAGGCTAATAATATAGACACGTAGTCGTCTAATCCACCTCTATGATTGCCACTCGGGTAGCCATGCTTGAAATATCCTAATGGATAATCATACTACACAATCATGTTGATTTGTTCATTTTATGTGTCTTTCTGCACAGAGCAACAGCTTGGCAATGCTACTTTAAACGGTGGTATGGTAAAAGTTTGAAAAAGTAATATGCTCGATTTTTTAAATGGATCTATATATGTATGTACATCAAAAGTATGACCGTTTGATGGATTAAACAAATAAAGGAATTCATCCAAGATTCATGAACTCGGCGAATATTGTTACGACTTTCAAATATGAATAGTGATGATTTATGATATTGAGTAGTATAGTATTCCTGTAAACTGGATTATTCCTTAACTATATCCATCGGAATGAGAATCCACAAAACGAAACAAGATTATAAATATAGTCCTTAAACATTGTGGCTTCATTGAAATAATGTAGGACCAGTGGACTATTACTACATAGTTAATAGCCTTTATGCAAGTAGCGCCTCAAATGGCAAGCAAAGGTTGCAATGATTGAAATATTAAGACAATAAAATAAGGTGGATTTTGTTAGTAACAGTTTTAATAAAAAGGTATGTTTCTCATCGGTACCAAGCAAACCTGAAATCTATTAATTTCAATTGTGTCCTTAATATGGCATATATAATAATATCTTTAATTTTCTAAACTTTGAGAAAATAGTCATGTCCTAGTCACTTAAAACTGAATGTCACCCACCAATAAGGTTAATTACATCGCCAAAGACGCTAGTTCTGCTTAATTCATACGAGAGATGTGAATGTATAATTAGATTTCTGCAGATAACGTTAAATTAAATCTTACATTAGTTCATAACTTTGTTCATGTAATTGAAATAGATGCTTTTCTCATATTGATGTTTCTTGAGTTTTGTCGTCCTACCAGCGTCTTTTTTTTTATTGTTATATGGAAGTAGCAAATGAACGCGCAGTTCACTTGATAGTAAGTGGTCACTACCTGTTGTGGTCATCTGTCATGAACTCTCTATAGAAACCCAATTCCATTGAAGTTGATCACACATGCGTTTCCATTCCTGAAGACTAAGGTGGTATTGCTACTCTTGACTTAAATCTAAGACGGTAACTTCATATGTAAGTGCTGGCTGGTAAGCTGTAAGCTGGTAACCATATTCTACCACCGAAACGCAATAATT